>JAUCBJ010007725.1:0-186568 GCA_032718475.1 Nemertoderma westbladi
ACTAACGCGGACTTAGGGTCAGAACAAGGACCACGATTTCATAGACTCAATTCAACAGATGGCGGCCTAATTCTGAAGAATTTCCTACTAAACTACAATTTTACAGCTATAGACACACTTGAAGATGTGACAGGACCAGCATATACCTATATTGGGGGTGGTCATCGGAATTATATCGACCACATTGTGATGCAATCAACGGACCATTTAAAGTCATAGGGGGATACATCATACGATGAAGCAGATAACTTTTCAGATCATTTACCAATCGTGATTTCAATCAACTGTGATGCTGTAAAGGAAGAGTTTGCGGGAAAAACTGCTATAAAACAGACGCCTACACGATTTAATTGGAGAATCGCATCAAAAAAGCAGAAAGACCAGTACTGTCGAACCTTAGAAAATTATCTGAGTGGATGGCATCAATCGCTATCGACACCATGGACGACCTCAATACTCTTGCCAACAACATTAACTCTGCATTACACAAATCAGCACTTGAAACTATTAATGTAATCAAAAAGAAAAGGATAACTAAAAATTATAGGATTATCAGTCAGTGAAGAAACACACAAGTTGAAGAGAAACCCAAAGGGTTTCTGGCGAAAATTTTCAAACAATTGTATTCCAAGCACACCGCCAACTCAGATTCAGGATCAAATACGTCAGTCATATAGGGACTAAATTACAAGAAACGTTACTGGCACTACCAACATCACCGATAGTTTTGCAAGAATATTACCATACCATACCGTACCTACCATATCTGAAGAAACTATAAGGAAATCTATATTATTTTTATCGGTAGGGAGTCGCTCAATTCTATAACAGTGGAGCACCTTTTATCTGCCAACCCCGAGACTATGGTCACCTAGTGTTGAGAATTGAATCAATTTTTACTAATTTAATTAAAATTATGAAAATCATTCAGTTACAGTTTCAGTTACAGTGTAATTATAGTTACAGTTATCAACACTAGTCACCTCTTAGAAACTATGTATAATGCATGTATACGTATCGGCATGGTACCGGCTGTTTTGGAGAAACTATCACAACAAGTTTATACAAAGGGAAGAGGAAGGATCCCATGAGAACTAACTCTTATAGACCGATTGCTAGCATATGTCTATTAGCAAAGGTACTCTAGCGTATAATATACAAGGGTTTCCTTGAGAATGTCCTCCGAAGAACAAGTGGGATGCGAGGCCATCTACTGGTTCACTACTACAGCATCGCCATGGTGTACCTAAAGTTTGGTAATCGGATTGACACGGTTGGCATAAATATGCCCAGAGGGATCATGCAACTCGATGCAAGGATCATTACTGTCATCCTGTTTATTTATTTTTTATACCATCAGCGTCATGCAGCCACTAACTGAATCCGGACTGGGGTGCATGATCAACGATATCTGGTTTGGCTGCATAATGTATGCTGACGATGTATTTCTTTTAGCCATACTACTAAATAAGAAATTGAATGTCTAAACTGTTTGAAACTCTAAATGCCACTGGATGTACAGCGAAGTTAACACTAACACTCACATACCGTGTTTCCTCAGTATTAATGGACAGCTAATAACAGAAAGTCAGACAATCGAATTCCTGGGCTAAACTCTTTCATCCTACAAAACCAGCGCACACGCCGCCGCAGAGTGCACTCAGCACATATGGAAATTGGGAGGAATTTTTCAGCAAAAGGGGTGTACATCGCAATGGTTAGATACCGAAACATTATCATATCTCTGGAAGTCACTTTTTATCCCAAGCTTGACATACAAGCTAAAGTACACCGTACACGAACGGTAGCCTGAGCAAGAATGCATATACAGGCTCTACGCCGACTTCTGCACGTTGGAGTCTATATGAACAACGACACATTATACGAGCTCCTGAACATGTTGCCTCTTAGCACCATGGCCTATCGTAGCGCTGTTTCAACATCATTGCAAATACTTAGATGCCCTATATTCACCCTACAAACTAGTTTCCGATATATCGCTTTGGATAACGCGACATCCCGTACGTTATACAGGGGCCTCCTTATGAGCACCTACTTACGAGCAAAGGAAACGTACCAAATCCCTTTTACGTGGTCAATACTAACATGTGAATATGACAAACTTGCACTTATGACAGGATTTCAAACTGGCAACAATAACTCACTTAACGACATAATTTGTGCTAATTTCGTAAAGAACAGCTATGATATCTGCATGTTGTAACTTTTAAAACATAATCGAATATTGTAATTTTACGGGTTTTAAGAATGTTCCTTGCTGTATTGCATACTCTTAATTGGTGTTAATTCGAACCGTATACAAACATATATATATATCGCGATAACTATTTTAATTAATGTTATTATAACGTGTCGTCCCTACACTATACTAACCGTATCCCACATTGATTGTATAATTACTGGTGCCATTTATAAGCTTTATTTTCGACAACTAATGACTTCTATTTTTATTCAATAATTTAGTAGTGATAGTGATCTTGATAGTTTTACTATGATTTTATAAAAGTTTATTTAACCCATAATCGTGTAATTGCTCCAATTTTAACAATAAATGCCAGCTAGTCTGGTTTGCGCTTATGTGAGCGAGTAGTATATATTACTATAAGTGAGTCGGATTATAAAAATTTAAATAAATATTATATTAATATTAATTGGATATTTATTTGCGAAATAAAATATGGTCTGTTTGTTTGTCGTCACCCATAATTAACTTGGGGAACGACAAGGTTTAGCAGATTGAACAATATTCGTTGGAGGGGGTGGGAGGGAGGGGGGGGGGGTTGTAATCTGTGAAAACAGTTGAATATTTTCCTATTAATTGCTAGTATTACCTTTGGGGGCTGCCAAGTTCCAACTGGAACGAATTAAAACCAAGAAACAAGCGGTACCTCTTCCTTATATTGCTGAACCAAAAAACAGGCGGTACCTCTTCTTTATATTGGTACAGTAGTTGGCGTTTTTTATGGCGCAGAACACATGTTTTAGTTTCGTTCTAATTCTTCGAATTGAACCAATTCTTTATTGAGTTAGTTTGTTAATATTGCAAACTATTAATATTAATTGCCTAAATATTACTGAAATAAATAGCTTGTATTCAACTTTCTAATATATATTAATATTATATTTATAATTGTATTCTATTTTTGCTCTATATATATCAGTGATTTGTATTCCAAGGTACTGCTGTACGTATCAATTTTGCGCGTATTACTTGAGAAACACCAACATAGTCAATTTATTGAAAAATTAGTAAACAGTATATATATATATAATAATTTAATTAAATAATGACAACAAATGAGACCGAGATTGTTGTACGAGGATGGAGATTCTTCTCGTTGGTTGGTTTCCTTATAGCTTTCCAATTAATCCCGGGTTGGTGTACCAATCTAATGGAGTCGTTCTTCCCTATTGTCGTCCAACAACGGGGGTGGTCTAACACAATGATTGGCGCTCTACTCTCCGCCTTCGCTCTAGTCAGACTGTTGATCTATATTGTTTGCCCACATGCTATTAGTAACTGGGGGACCAGAATTTCTATGGGAGTGTTCGGAGTTATAGGATCAATCTCGCAATTGGCATTTGGATTTGTGGAATATATAGCCATAAATGAGTTTGGGTTGTATATTTTCGCGTGTTTTTTGCTTCGAATAATTGAAGGCATAGGTCTCAACATAAGTTATACGTATTCCTACAATTTATTGGTGGAGTTGATGCCAAACCATAGAAGTTTTTTAAGTGGTATAATTCTTATATTTGGTTCCCTGGGGTATACCCTTTCGCCAATGTTCGGTTCAGCCGTTTATGTGGCGTTGGGGTTTGAATATCCTTTTGTAATTTCTGGTTTGATGTTCCTCGTAATCGTTCTTTACATTTGGTTCGAGGCACCTGACCATCTCCACGATAGATGCGCAAACTCGGAAGATCGGCCAACATATATTGGTATACTCAGGAACCCAGGAATTACAGTTATATATATTCTGGAATTATTTGGATCCATTATGAATTATTTTATTATGGCTAACTATGCGGCTTACGTCCATAGCTACTACCATGCAACACAATACAACATAGGTCTCTATTTTATGATTTATCCTGTACTCCAAAGCTCTATTAGCTTGTTGCTCACCGTTTTGCTGAATAGATTGACTACAGTTTACCCAACTATAATAGGAATAATATTAATGTCAGCATCCATGCACCTAATAGGGCCAACTGAAACCCTCGGTATTCCATATTCCTTAACTATTTCTCTTATTGGAATGTCGTTACTTGGAACCGGTGCTGGAATCTTTTTTGTTCCGGCATTTGATTCACAAGCTCGACTGGCCGTGAACATCTGCGGTTACGCAGACAACGTAGATACACGTGCTGTCCTGCAACAGGGACTTAGAATATCTTACTCTGTTGGTTACATAGTGGGGGCAGCGTTTGGGGGTCTAATAAATGATCTCATAGGGTTCCAAGTTGCATCCTCGATACTTAGTCTTATTGGACTGCCGTTTGTAATCGCCTTGATTTGCTTATGTTTCTGTCAACTACGTTAATGAATAACAGAACAAGTTACCAACTCATGATGTAAAAGCAAATGGACAATTACTGTAAATAATAACGATGTACAACATTGGGTGCAGCTTCATGCCCCGAGTGTATTTACGTACCGAACGAGCGCAGCGAGGGAGGTTTAAATAAATAAACAAGGGTCTTAAATGATGAACTGAATAGCCCCCCCCCCCCCCCCCCCTTATAATTATGTAAGAAATTATGTTACTATTTGTCAACTTTTATGTGTTCTGAACAATTGTAAATAATCTTACATTTAACATACCGGTAATTGGATATCATCAATGGAGAATTAATACTCAAGACGTATTCTTGAACCTTATTGTTACTAAGTTAGTATTTCGGTAGTTTATGCATTGAACAATATTAGGGAATATATTAACTACATTGTTAGAAATTGTTACCTAATAAAAAATAGATATGGGTGTGGGGGTTGGGTTGGAGGATAGTTTCAGTACACTATAGGCTGTCGCGCAGCACGAGAGCCTATATAAGAAAGTGTAAATAATATCCATTATAGATAAACGAAAACATCCCAAAATATCAATGAGTGATTCTTTCAGTTTGCGTTAATCTGGCAGTAAAAAACAGCGGTCCCTTTCAGTTAGCCATAATTAATTGTATTAATTGTAATTGTATGGGAGGCGGGTCACCCGTCACCATGACCCCGTGGTCACAGGGCCGAACCCTAGCATGGGATGCCAGATGCCACAGTGGTAGATCCGCTGGCCCACAGCCACATTCAACACACAATCCTCGCTGGGGGGCGCACTACAGAGGGGGCAGAGCAAACTAAAAGTACAAAGTATCGCGACCTAATGGACCGGGGCCACTTCTTTCACCACGCGGCCTTTGAGACCGTTAGGCCGCCCCGGGCCGGAGACCTCCACCTTCCTCCGGGAGATCGGCAATCGCCTCCATAACGCCACCCACGAACCGCGGACGCACCAGTTTCTGCTGCAACGCCTAGAGATGGCAATCCTGATCGGCAATGCGGCATCAGTGATGGGAACTGCTGCCCACATACTTCGGTCTATTCGGGGACTAAACTCCTCTATAAGTTTTATTTTCTGTCTGTCTGTCGGAATTTGGGGTAAGATTTCGTCATGTCGACACCCCTGGCCAATTTTTTTACCTGTCACTTTTTGTGTTTTTTAATAATTTGTTGATACTGGTGAATGTTCTAGAACATTAGTAGATATATTTTTTCATGGTAGCTAAGCCAACCCTAACTTATTTTTTATTTTCAAAAAACACTAGCTCATAAAAAAATATATCTACTAATGTTCTAGAACATTCATCAATATAAAAAAAACACTAAAAACACACAAAAAGTGACAGGTAAAAAAAAATAGCTTTCAAAACTATTTTTTTTCCTGATCAGTCCTACTTACTGTACTTTAGTTTATTAAAGTGGGGAGTTGGCCAGAGAAATAAGCTTTCAAAGATTATACCGACCGACCGACCGACAGACACGAGTTTAGATTATTGGTAGGCCTAATCGGCGTGCTAAGTCTGTCGATAGCCCCCCCTATCTGCACTTATTAGATTAAGGCTCGAACCCGCTACCTATAGTCCGAGAGACCATCCATCATCCTACCCACCTGGTCCAACAGCTGCCGCACCCGGAGTTGCAGCTCAGAGAGTTTCTCCTTGGTTCGGATCTGTTCGTAGTCGTTAGCGTGTTCCCCCACCTCGATGTCCAGATGGACTCTTAGACGACCGCTGGCGAACCACTTGGTGGTGTTTGAGTAAAGACAGATGGAATGCTCACCGGGTAGGTGGGAAGTGAAAGTAAATCGACCCTCGGCCTGGTAGGTTTTACTGAGAATAACCTGTGGAGAAGAAGGTTATGTTACTAGAAGCAAGTCAGCAGTGCATTACAACGATACCCACAATCCGGTCGGGTCAGGGCAGTCTTATAGCAAGCAGCTAACAGTAAACAGGGGGGTACAAATAAGTGTATGTGGGTGTGTGTGGGGTATGGGGGTGTGTGTACCAATGTAAAAAAAAAGTAAGCAAACCCTAAAAATTATTTACAGTACGCCTAATCAGGTATTTAACAAACAAAGCATATTATCATTAGGCCTACTGTATTATGATCTTATAAACTCCCAACTCAAAATAGTTCTGCAATGTAGATTGCAATCGAGATTATATAAAAAAAAAGAACTAGGCCAGATTTTGAACTTGAAATAAAATCGATTGCGACAAAAAAACAAACATTTTGTATCGTGCTTTTTAAAACTTGGGCTGGGACATACAATTCCCAATAACTAGGCCTATGTTATGTTACATTCGATCCTGATTACGGTCGGTCTGTCACCCCAATTTTTATACCAGTACGGAAGTCCCTTCTTCTCCGTTCTCTGCTTCTGCAGTCTTAACAACATTTTTCGCGCGTCAACCAGCAGTCCATCCTGCGATTTGTGCCTCCTCCCCAACTCCAACTGAGAGCCTCCCGGCTCCCACCAGGAATATGGACAATCAGTGACACCCGTCAGCGGTCCGACCTTGTATCACCGGATACCGCCCGCGGCATCCACCCGGTACCGGTACCCAGTACCGTATCCTACTGAACTCACATTGCTATCTGGTCCGCGGATTAGTACATGCATTCCGATACCTGGGCTGGAAGGCATGTAATCGTTGATTGTTTTATCGAATAGTTGCGTTTTGTATTTGCCTACAACCATCGTTTCGTCTGGAATTTCTTCGATGAAACATTTTTTCTCAGTTTCTCCGATGTGGAAGTATAAACCGCGGGTTGACTGAAGTGTCAAGAACAACACCAATAATGATGATAACATCATGGTTCGTCAGTCATCAGTCAAGGAGACCACGACACGATCCACTATCATCTAATTACTGAATTAAAGATGTTTGCCGTTATTATAACTGATAGGATAATACTGCATATATGACAGTATGATAGGACTGTAAGATATAGGCCTATTTTAGGATGTTAGGTATGTCAATAGTAGAGTATAATAGTTAGTTATCGCTTACCGGTATATCGTACCGGTAGTAGGTACAGTATGTTTCTTATAAATTGCTATGATTTATTATCACAAGGTTTAGTTAGACAGATGTAATTATAGCAAATATAATACCCTCAAATTTGTATGTAAAATGCCATTTTCCTCCATGAAGCATCATGTATTTCTGTTCGAAACTTTTTTCATGATGAGGAACGAGATTAACAAGATTTATTACGAGATAGAAATTGAAGTACAAACCTGATTGTAGTATTAATTCCTTAGAAATTTTTTTAAAGTAATATATAAAGATTATTAATTAATGGTAAATAACAATAACAATGACAATAACCTGCACAGAATATTAATGAAATATGGCCAAAAAGTGGAGGAAAGACAGAAGACAAACATATATCGCTATAGTAAAATAGTGTTGATAACCCTGCAAACTGTACAACCTGAAAATGCAAACTATTCAATACCAGCTGCAGGAAGTGTCTAGTTCTCGAGTGTAAATCGAGGTAGTGCAGCTCCATCCGTTACACCTGAGCACCGCCAACGTGACCTGGATGATCTAAAACAGGCACAGGTGGCCCTCAGCGTCGCAAATGACAGTCTGGTTCGGACCCAGCACATTACCTGGGAGTAGGGTTTATCCCACTTGGTACTGAGGAACTCAGCCAGGCGGCGGAGGACCAGAGGCTGGGTACTCTGTACCCAGAACGCCATCTACTGTGGTAACCAAAGGGGAGAAGTCAGCCTGACGTTGTGTGCAAGCCTCCAGATATTTATTTTTCTTCTCTCTTTCTGCGCTGCTCAATAGCGACTGTACTGATCTGGTAGCATAAGAGTCAGAGTCAACAACTCGAATATCAAACAACGCCCTCCTCTGCAGCTGCCAGAATCCCCGTACAGATAAGTCACCTCGCAGTCCTTCCATGTTGTGTTGCTCATCTGCCTCGCGGATGATGGGCTCTCTCTCTACTGATGCCTCCGAGAAGACCAGGCTAAAGAGCTCACCCTGGGCATCTCGCACCTCGTTGTGACGCAATGTTACTAAACCACCCTTCTTGCAATCCAAAGCGTGTGAGAGCGTGAATGCTGAACCGCAGCCATCACAGTTGGTGGGTGCACCCACTAGAGGAC
Organism: Nemertoderma westbladi; assembly: GCA_032718475.1. NCBI lineage: Eukaryota > Metazoa > Xenacoelomorpha > Nemertodermatida > Nemertodermatidae > Nemertoderma > Nemertoderma westbladi. Next base: position 8,709 of record JAUCBJ010007725.1, read on the forward strand.
GTCCATAGCGAAGACTGAGTCCATCCCTAAACTCATTGGCTGCCAGATCGAAGTTTTGTGACTTGAGTGGAAGTGCTGTCAGCCAACTCGAAGTCGATGATGAGGCCCTTCCAACTGCTCGTCGACGAGATGGGGGTAATTCGTTCTGCACCGAATCAAGGATGTTGTCGGCGTGTTCACATGCCTGCTTGGAGTGGGATTGCCGTGCCTCCTTCACGGAGCGTCCATGTTCATAAAAGTTAATTTCTGATCGACTTTTGATTGCTTCACATGCCACTTGCGTTGCGGATCGAGAAGTCTCTAGTGAGGTAGTTGCTGTCTGAGTCGGATCAGGGATTCCCAAGCCACCTTTGCCTACTGGTAAGGAAAGCAGCTTCCGTTCCACATTGGAAACTGAACCACCCATAACCGCTGGAAGGAACTTGTCACGCAAGGCGTTCTCTATTGGTGTATACAGTTCCTTTGTGCTAGATGACATCACTCGCTGGAGAAATCCCCATTGAAATTGCAGTGAGCGTGTTATGGCTGAGTAGGCGGCTTGTGGTTGGTTGACGGCAATCTCTGCAAGGCGTTCTATGTCAGCCTCCCACTTGGAAACCTTTGAAGATATATATTGATTTAGGAGACTGTTATCACCGACGAATCCACCCAGAGTCCTGGTACCATTTACCACACCACTCCCATCCACATTGATGCCGAGTCCACTGAATAAATGGCGTGCAGTTGTCTCATCACCACTATCAACGACAAGGGTGCATTTATCAGGCTCTGGGAAATACCCATAGGATGGTCCACGCTTTATGAGACGAATGAACCACTCTTGAAGCTTTATCAATTCGCCCACGTTCTCTGAATCATCTGCAAACCATACCTGATTATATTCGTCAGATTTCAGTTCTAGGATAAGGGGGTAGACAGCGACAGCATATCCCAGCATTGACAGTGGGTCTCCCTGTGTGAATCCTTCTCTGCTGAGTAAATGGAGAGTTCCGGAAGGCCCATGGAGAACCAGAATTGAGTAACCTCGGTAGGTATTAAAAAAGAATCGAGCACATCGAGGCCAGAAAATTCGAATATTCCACAGAGCTGTGATTCTATTGATGGAATTGAAAGCGTTCTTCGCATCGACTAATAACACTCCCCATCCCTGACCAGTGTGTTCATCCCAGAGGTCTCTAATGACATGTATTGCCGACTCTATTCCAACAGACAACCCACTACACAGTTGGTCGACACCACAGAGTTCTTGCACGTCACCACCTGTTGCATCAGCCATACACTTCCCCATAACCCGTCTTAGTGATTCCCCGATCCCTATTGGACGTACCCCAGGATACTTGTTTAACGCAATCAGTCTACTAGCCATGAGAGCTCGTATACTCACCCATTCAACACTACCATTGGCTAGCCTTCGGATAAGACTAGCTACTGCCTCACGTAGTCGCTCACTCTGGGCACCTCTGTAGAGGAGCATATCACGCCAATGAACAGAATCTGCCCCACCCGGTCCAGCGCCGCCTTGTAGTTTATGGGCCACTGCTTCCACATGAGTTGCAGTAATATCAACTGGCACCATAGTTGGAAGATCTACCATATCATAACCAAACAGACTATCCAGTTTCGGTGGTGATGAGTCAGGGTGTTTGCATTGAAGGACATCCAGCACTTGTTTAACTTCCCCCTTGATTTCAATCTTGGATAGGGGGTCTAATACTCCTCCCACACTTCTCTCAGTAACCCAGCGCACAGCTGCTCGGACTCTGCCTTGGAGCATGAGTTTAGTAAATACTCGCTCTGTATGCTGGGGCTCCAGTTGAGCGGAGACTCTTTTGGTTTTGTTTAAACGATTGCAGCGCTTAAATTCACTCATGAGTTCGTCGAATTTCGATTCATGCCACATGTCGATTCTACGCTGCAGTAGTCGGCGGATATCGGAACCCTTTACTATGGCTTTCTCCCGTTGTAGCATGAGGGACTCAAACACCAAAATGCGCTCAGAGGTTGTTACATCTGATGCCAGTTTTTCCACCTCAATGGACAGAGCTGACACGAAGTGTCGGCCAACTGCACCACCGGGGACAATGTATAGTGATGGTACAGTGTTATCCGTCACCTGGCACCAACGTTTATGCCACACAGACTCGGCACATAGGTCTTTGTTGTGGGTCAGTTTAGCTCCATATGCACGTTCCATCAGTCTGTCTGCTGATGGATCATCCAATATGTTTGTGGATATTGGTGAACCGCACTGACTGACACTGGGCATGACACCAATCTGCCTGCCACTGGGTAGTGATATGGACTGACCATCCCTGAGTATTGGTATACCAGAATGACCATCGACAGACCGACCGAGACCTGACTGAGCTGGTATATGGGTTGGTGCTCCGGGAGGACGGTCCCCATATTCACTGAAGCTAGACTGAACAACACCAGAATGATTGGCGCCAGACTGACTGACACCAGTGCCAGAACCGGACTGATTGATGCCAGACTGACTGACACCTGGGCCAGCACTTGACTTACTGACACCAGGCTGACCAGTACCATACTGACTTACCCCAATCTGACCAGCACCGGGCTGATTGATACCAGACTGTCGAATGCCGGAATGACCGGCACTGGATTGACTGCCCCCAGACTGATCGATACCAGACTGGTCAATGTCAGCCTGACTAACCTCAATCTGACCAACCCCAGACTGACCGACACCGGACTGATGAGTGACTTCGTCAATACCAGGCTGACCAGCAGCGAAACCGGACAGACCAGCAACAATATCAACTGATGCAACGTCCTGACCAACTGTGAAACTGGACTGGCTAACTTCATCATTACCAGACTGATCTATGACAGCGATACCGGAATGGCCAACAATGGCGATATTGGACTGACCAGCTACGAAACCAGCTTGACTAACTGTGAAACCCGACAGGCTGAGTTCATCTATACCGGGCTGACCAGCCTCATCAATACCATACTGACCAACAATGGTGATACCAGTTGTTTCATTTGAATGACCAGCTGCGAAACCGGACTGAACAATGGCATCGCCAGAATGACTGATTGCCCACCCTGGGGCAGGTCCCATTGCGTTGTTCACGGACCTGATTAGCGTACTGTCCAAGTCAATGTAATCATTATCATTACCAGGCGTTGATGTGAGGTCCATTATTATGTCATCTAGTTCGTCCACAGTTGAGTTTGTATGCGTGTGAGTGTTTATATCTCGTGGTATATCATCATTGACTCGTAGTGAAGCAGTAGCCTGTCTCGCTCTTGGTGAATTCATCATCAAGTAGTCGAGGACACCATGCCCCACAGAACCACCGTAGCCGGGAGGCATCGCTATGTGTTCTGTATCGGTGGAAGTCGGTCCATTCGCAGATATTGCTACAACCGACTGGACAGGAACTGGGGGAGTATCCTCTCGGACATATCTGCTAACATATGGGGCACTGTCGCTGTTAGCCGGCTGCGAAAAACTCGTTGGTGATGGATAAATTACATCTGCAGGATCGGAATGGGGGATATCGGGTTGGGACCTGATTATTCCGATCGAATTCGAGCAGCGCCCACCCACAGCAGGCGCACATGTGGTACATGGACGTCCCAGCTTAACACATGCGCACCGGGAACATTTCCCTTTCATAGGGTGACACCCACAGCAGGCTGGCATCATAGAACTGTACCAAAATAAATCTAATAATATGAAATACCTAAACAGAGCGGTACTATATCGGCAATAGTGAATAATAATCAAACAAAAGTATTAAACAAAAATATTTAAGAAATAAATTAATGATTTAGTGATAGCTGATGCACAATTTGATAGGTATGTAATTAAGCGATACGGCAATGGGGCAAATGATGATTAAAATAATGTTCTATTAGAAAATGAAGGATGCAGACAAATCAGGTAAAGCAATAATGAATAATGATGGGTGTTAAACAGAAATATTGAAGTAAATGAATGATTATAGCTGATGCAACATTTGATAGGTATGTAATTAAGCGATACGGCAATGGGGCAAATGATGATTAGAATAATGTTCCTTTAGAAAGTGAAGGATGCAGACAAATAGTTGTTAAAGAGACAAACCTCGATACTGTAGATCGCTCTCCTTTGTTTGGAACCCTCGTCACTAAGGAACCCACGTCGCTAAAGAAATGATCCCTCGTTGCTAAGGAACGTAACTCTCGTTGCTGAGAATCCCTCGTTGCTAAGGAACCCTCGTTGCTAAGGAACCCTCGTTGCTAAGGAACCCTCGTCACGAAGGAACCGTCGTAGCAAAAGGAATCCTCGTTGCTAAGGAAAGGAACCGTCGTCACTAGGGAACCCTCGTCGCTAATGAACCCTCGTTGCTAAGGAACCCTCGTTGCTAAGGATCCCTCGTCACAAAGGAACCGTCGTCGCTAAGGAATCCTTGTTGCTAAGGAAATGAACCCTCGTCGCTAAGGAGGCCTCGTCGCTAATGAACTCTCACTGCTAAGGAACACTCGTTGCTAAGGAACCCTCGTTGCTAAGGAATCCTCGTCGCTAATGAACCCTCGTCGCTAAGGAACCCTCGTCGCTAATGAAACCTCGTCGCTAATGAATCCTCGTTGCTAAGGAACCCTCGTTGCTAAGGAACCCTCGTTGCTAAGGAACCCTCGTCGCTAAGGAACCTTCGTCACTAAGGAATCCTAATTGCTAACCTCGCTATTTCAGTATTTATAATATAATTACAGTCTGACAGTTTTAAAATTAATTTTGGTAGGTTGAGAAGCAATACTGCAATACTAACACTGAAACTATGAAACTTAGAAACTATGCATTTCTACTATACAACCCAGACAGTCACAGTTTCTTATCCCCTCAGGCAAAATTTTCAAATTGTTGTTTCTTTATTTCACCTACAGCAGAATTTAATGAGGATTACAAATCTGAAAACCGCTTAGTGAGACCTCTTTCAGTTCTCGAGTTGTCACTGTTTTTTCGTATGGCGGTCTGTCCGTCAAATTGTAAGAAAGACAGAAGACCGACAGACAGACAGACAGAAGACTAGATTCCACCAAAAATTAAAACTGACATCGGAAATGAAATCAGCGACCCCGAAAACCCCAGTAATGAACATTTTAGCTCGTTAGTGTGCATCCTTCGTGCCAGAAATAATTAACTAACCAGAACACAAACAGTCACTTTTGGCGGGAAGGTTTAAACTTTGAAGGGCATTTTCTCGGAATGACATTTTTAATTTTCAAATTACTACTCCTCCGTCATTTTTCAACGAATTTTCTTCTTTTATGGCTCATTCGAACTAGCTGACCCCGCTAATATATATATATTCAAAATAGATAGGTAATTGCCACCAGCAATTTATAAGGGGGAAAGAGGCTACGCAAGTAGACGCGTGTGGAGACCACACTTGTTTTTTCTCCCGAGAAACATCGCGCGCAGTATCCATTAATTATTAATTATTATAGTTGGCCCTTAAAAAATATACCATAGAAATATGTAGTAGTGAATGTTGAAATTTGGTAAAAGATAATAAAGTGTATTGTGCCCACCCACCCGAAAGTAATTCTTATTCGAATCGTAGGTGTCGATTTTGGTTAAATATATTGATGGACCCTCATTTACTTTTTATAATGAAATCTAGGGCCAAACCTGAATAATATAGATAGAAATAATGATGTAGATATTAATGATTTTCAACATGCTGGTTTTTAAATTTCCAAAAAAGACCCAGTAGACCAGGAGATATAGAAATTTTTGGAATGTTCGGAATTTAGCCCGCTAAGACTACTAATGTTGTTCAAAGTATCGCGCTTACAATCGCAAGTCTGTTAATTAGCGAAATATATGAAATATTTTAAATCGCGATTTCGACCATGAAGAATTCACTAAATTGAAAAAGTTTAAAAGTCAAAAATGTTTATAATTATCGATAATAGGGGGTAGGCGAAATATCAAAATCCAAAAATGGCGGAAAAATTGAAATCATTTTTTGCATGTACTTTGGGCCCTTTTAAATTCCGAACCGTTGGACCAAATTAAAAACTGATCCAAAAGTCTGGTATACTTCACGTGGCTTCAACTCATTAGCAATTGGGATAACAAGTAGTGTTATACATTGCTGAGCAATTAGACATTCGGAAAAAAATTAAATTATCTTTGAATTATTTCATTGCTTATAATTATTATGTTTAATTGACTCATACACCGTACCGACATAATCATATAATATATTACTATGGTAATTATTGATAATGTACAAAAAATGTATTTTATGTTGTAGTAACACAAGATATAAGTTGTTAACTGAATATACACTATACATCAATAATTGAATTATTAGAAGTAAAAATGATATAGGCATGTATGATCCGAATTATACAAATAAAAAAGCCTTAATGCTCAACTAAAAATTTGAGCAGCAACTTTTGTCTCTTGGTTATTGCTCACTACATAACAAATATTTAAAAATAACAGTTCCCACAATAATTATTATTCATTAATAATTTATTATATATATAAAAATTTAAATAATAGCACAACTTAGCCGAACTCAATCAATAGTACTGCTTATATCCTTCCAGTCACTGACTATTGATAAGACATACTTATGTCTTAACCCTTAACTCATTCAGTAATTCAATGTGCACTGCACATCAGTATAAGGTGCACTGTACCAGTACGAAGTGCACTGCAACAGTACAAAGAGTACTGTACCAACCAGTATGAAGTATAAAGCACCAGATAAATTGCACTGCACTTGATCAAAATGCACCGCACCAGTGCAAAGTGCACTACCCTGTTACTAAGTGCACTAAAATTAAACAGCGCACTGCACCAGTATAAAGTGCACTCCACCATAACGAACTGCACTTCACCAGTGCGACGTGCACTACCCAGGTACAAAGTACAATATTTCACCGGTGCAATGTGCACTTCACACCAGTATAAAGTGCACTGCACTGAATCAATATGTACCGCATCCAGTATGAAGTGTACTGCACTCTATCAAAGTACACCGCACCAGTGCGAAGTGCACTACACTGGTACAAAGTCCACTAATTCACCAGTGCGATGTGTACTACACCGGAACTAAATGCACTAATTCAACAGCTCACTCTACCAGTATAAAGTGCACTGCACCAGAACGAACTGCACTGCACCAGTGCGACGTGCACTACTCAGATACAAAGTGCACTCTTTTGCCGGTGCAATGTGCACTTCATACCGGTCAGTATAAAGTGCACTGCACTGGATCAATGTGTACTGCATCCAGTATGAAGTGCAATGCACTGGATCAATGTGCACTGCACCAGTGCGAAATGATCTGCACAAGTACGAAGTTCACTGCACCAGTGGGAACCTCGGTACGAAGTGCACTAATTCACCATCGCTACTAGACCCTGACGAAAAACATTCAAAATCACCACCACTCGAACAATCGTCATCACTGGAATAACCCCCAGGAATAAGAACAGCGTAGTCAGTTCTTTCCCTACTGATTGTCCCATCACGGGACACGCAATTATACTCTATTAGCTCAAAGAGTTCAACATCGCCCATTATTATAGGGATAATTATAATGTTACATCCAAAAAAGGCTGCTTTTCAAAATGTAAATAGCAAATAGATTGTATGATGTTGTGCTTCAACAACAAGACAAATACATATAGCCCTCTGTCTACTCTGCACGATTATAATAAAATGTTATACTCAATATTGTCTGCCATTGTCTACAATTTCGAAGGACCAGAGAACCTATACTTTTTTCAATGGTTACCAAAGATGTTTTTGTATAGATCGGCCCAACATTTTCGTAACCTGAGTAGATGGAACGCTTTAGATAGGTAAGATACTATCCTACATTTCATTGGATGGATCTACCGTGTAGAATATCCAATCAGCTTTCCAATGAGGTATTACAGATTAACTATTGAGCAAAATATCAATGTGTGGAGACCTTTCTAGCAATGTTGTTCCTGAACAACACTAAGCAGTAAAGGGTTTTAAACAACATGGAGGTCAGTAAATAACTTTCCTTTGCCGGATTTTCAAGGTCGATGAACTTGAGAACATTGCAGGATAAGTTATCTTTACGACTAAGATTGATTTGGTGTATCTGAATATGTGTCTTTGGGCCTCGACTTGTACCACTCCACCTCAAGTTGAAGTTGCCTTATTTTGTCAGATAGGAGGGAAACTGGACGCAATAAAAATTCATCCCTCTCCAGGGGAAATTGGACGCAAATAACAGTTGTTTACTCTCAAAAATAAAATTGTAGCCTGTTCTATTGTGTTTAGTTTATTGTTTTGGTTATAATAATGTGCCACTGTAACCTGCTCCTTTCCCTAAATTAAGAATTTAACATTGAATTTAACATAGATTATAATTTGCCAAGGCGGGTTTTGAGTCGAGTTTCCCCCCTGTCTTAAATTTGTTTCACACTTACAATTACATTGGAAAAAATATTAAATCGAATCGGTGCAATAGGCTACACACTCTGTCTGTTTCCGGTAATAATTCTTAACACCACTAAATCTAAATCCGGTATGGGGGTGGGACTCTGGACGTAACCAACCCATTTCACCCATCACTAGGGGAAAATCGAGCATAGATTTAATTCTAAACTATGTAAGAAAAAAACAATCAATACACCAAATTATTGTTAATGTTATTGTCCAACATAACATATAGGATTACCCCTAAAGCTTTGCAGCTTATTTCCAAGGGGGTCCTTTATGTTACTTGGTTACAAATACAATATTACACTACGCTAACCTAAAACCAATATAAAACGTAATTACACTATGTACATGTACAACTTTACCGAGAGCGTGACAATGCCCGACTCAACGATAAAGATGTAATGTACATAACAATTTAATATAAACGTAATTACACTATGTACCATGTACAACTTTACCGAGAGCGTGACAATGCCCAACTCAACGATAAAGATGTAACAATGCACTGGACAATTTATAAAACGTAATTACATACAGTACAAATAAAATTATGAATTATAATAGAAAGTTATCTGTAATATAAAAAAAATAGTCAATATGCAGGAAATAAAAATATATTATAAATTAATGTAATATAGAAAGTAAAGTTGGGAAGCACAATAAATTCAAACAATCAGGAAAAATACAGAACTATTTTATCGCATAATACCCATAAATTAAAAACACAGTATGGGTATTATTGGATACGATAGTTTCGGACTTCTGGTCCTCATCAGCTGTATGTATGTTTTAAATCTATTTATTTTCTCTTTTCGTTATATTTTTGGGTTTACAAAATATTTTATATTTTTTTTGTATTTCGGCACGCATTTTATATTTTTTTTTGTATTTCGGCACGCATTTTATATTTTTTTTGTATTTCGGCACGCATTTTATATTTTTTTGTATTTCGGCACGCATTTTATATTTTTTTTGTATTTCGGCACGCATTTTATATTTTTTTTGTATTTCGGCACGCATTTTATATTTTTTTTGTATTTCGGCACGCATTTTATATTTTTTTTGTATTTCGGCACGCATTTTATATTTTTTTTGTATTTCAGCACGCATTTTATATTTTTTTTGTATTTCGGCACGCATTTTATATTTTTTTTGTATTTCGGCACGCATTTTATATTTTTTTTGTATTTCGGCACGCATTTTATATTTTTTTTGTATTTCGGCACGCATTTTATATTTTTTTTGTATTTCGGCACGCATTTTATATTTTTTTTGTATTTCGGCTCGCATTTTATATTTTTTTTGTATTTCGGCACGCATTTTATATTTTTTTTGGGTTTACAAAATATTTAATATTTTTTTTTGTATTTCCACACTCATTTTCAACTTTTTTTTGGTTTACAATATATTTTATATTTTTTTTGTTTTTTCGAAAGTATTTTATATTTTTTTTTGGACTTACAAAATATTTTATATAATTTTTTGTGGTTAACAAAATGTATTGATTTTTTAGTATTTTTTCCTGATATATATATATATAATTAAAAAAATAGGACAGGGGCTAATGTATGTATACTAGTAAAAGTACTTAACGTAACATAAAAACAAACAATAAATCTTATATCTCCTCTTATATCTTCCTCTCTTCAATAAATTCATTTACTTTATTGGGCTCTGACGGCCATATATAGGATATATGGGCGTCAGCCTCTCGTGAAATAGTTGACTCGCCATCCGCCTGTGTGATGTTACCACACTTAAACCATCCTACTACCGACCAACCACATTCTCTGTTGACCCTTTCTGAAATATCTTTCACTGCATCCTTCAAGGCTGGAACCCCGAAATTTCCCAAAGGTAAAGCCAGCCTTGAAGGATTAATGAAAAGTTTTGAAAGATGGAACGAGAAAAGCCGGTCCTCGGCTTCCGGAAATCCTGGAATATCTGGATTTACAAACATGCCAGCACACCAGTTGGCAGAACGCCTGGTCTTATAATAACAGGCACATACTGCCTCCTTAGTGCTGGCACGTTTGTCACAAAGCAGCCCACTACACCTCTCCCCTACAACACACACCCCGGAGATACTGACTTTCACACCCTTGTAACTAAACATATGCGTGTCAGTATCGCCAGGGTATTGATTGTAGGGGACGTAGGGAACTTCATAAGCTGGGCCAGGGGTTAGTTCAATAGGGGATCCTGTATGTATTATTGGATTGGACGGATGGATTGGGTCATTGCTCATGTATTTACAGTTAAAATATGGGGCAGAAATTGATACTCGTGCTCCAACGTATAGGTCACTTGTAAGTAGTTTCACGGTTGATTCTTCGGAGTGGCCCTGTGTTTGAGTTAATATATAACATGTCATGTCACTGTTCATATCACCAATACATAAGAGCCGGTCATATGGCGTCTCAACTAAGCTCCGTTTCGACCCCCCCTTCTTAGTGATATACGCCATCTTATCTTTCCCACACTTCTTTACGCTAAGTATCCGACCACGCATCTCCTTGTCATCCATTCCCAGCTTGAATCCAGGAGACATTATCTCCATCAGTGAAACTATCTTGAGAGCTGCTTCCATCCTGTAAATTTATAAATTAAGTATAATAGAACAAATAATGTAAACAAAATGTTAGGTTAGTAAAAAATGCAGGTTACTAAAGGAGCAGGTTACAGAGGCATGTAGATAGAACCAAAACAATAAACTGTAGTTAAAATTTGTTACTACAAGATTATGCAGGTTAGTAAAGGAGCAGGTTACAGAGGCATGTAGATGGAACCAAAACAATAAATCATAGTTAACATGTGTTACTACAAGATTATGCAGGTTAGTAAAGGAGCAGGTTACAGAGGCATGTAGATAGAAACAAAACAATAAACTATAGTTAACATGTGTCACTACAAGATTATGCAGGTTAGTAAAGGAGCAGGTTACAGAGGCATGTAGATAGAACCAAAACAATAAACTATAGTTAACATGTGTTACTACAAGATTATGCCGGTTAGTAAAGGAGCAGTTTACAGAGGCATGTAGCCAGAACCAAAACTATAAACTATAGTTAACATGTGTTACTAAAAGATTATGAAGGTTAGTAAAGGAGCAGGTTACAGAGGCATGTAGATAGAACCAAAACAATAAACAATAGTTAACATGTGTTACTACAAGATTATGCAGGTTAGTAAAGGAGCAGGTTACAGAGGCATGTAGATAGAACCAAAACAATAAACAATAGTTAACATGTGTTACTACAAGATTATGCAGGTTAGTAAAGGAGCAGGTTACAGAGGCATGTAGAAAGAACCAAAACAATAAACAATAGTTAACATGTGTTATTACAAGATTATGCAGATTAGTAAAGGAGCAGGTTACAGAGGCATTAGATAGAACCAAAACAATAAACTATAGTTAACATGTGTTACTAAAAGATTATGCAGATTAGTAAAGGAGCAGGTTACAGAGGCATGTAGATAGAACCAAAACAATAAACAATAGTTAACATGTGTTACTACAAGATTATGCAGGTTAGTAAAGGAGCAGGTTACAGAGGCATGTAGATAGAACCAAAACAATAACTATATTTAACATGTGTTACTAAAAGATTATGTAGGTTAGTAAAGGAGCAGGTTACAGAGGCATTAGATAGAACCAAAACAATAAACAATAGTTAACATGTGTTATTACAAGATTATGCAGGTTAGTAAAGGAGAAGGTTACAGAGGCATTAGATAGAACCCAAATAATAAACTATAGTTAACATGTGTTACTAAAAGATTATGTAGGTTAGTAAAGGAGCAGGTTACAGAGGCATTAGATAGAACCAAAACAATAAACTATAGTTAACATGTGTTATTACAAGATTATGCAGATTAATAAAGGAGCAGGTTACAGAGGCATTAGATAGAACCAAAACAATAAACAATAGTTAACATGTGTTATTACAAGATTATGCAGAATAGTAAAGGAGCAGGTTACAGAAGCATGTAGATAGAACCAAAACAATAAACAATAGTTAACATGTGTTATTACAAGATTATGCAGATTACTAAAGGAGTAGGTTACAGAGGCATGTAGATAGAACCAAAACAATAAACAATAGTTAACATGTGTTATTACAAGATTATGCAGATTAGTAAAGGAGCAGGTTACAGAGGCATGTAGATAGAACCAAAACAATAAACAATAGTTAATATGTGTTATTACAAGATTATGCAGAATAGTAAAGGAGCAGGTTACAGAAGCATGTAGATAGAACCAAAACAATAAACAATAGTTAACATGTGTTATTACAAGATTATGCAGATTAGTAAAGGAGCAGGTTACAGAGGCATGTAGATAGAACCAAAACAATAAACAATAGTTAACATGTGTTATTACAAGATTATGCAGATTAGTAAAGGAGCAGGTTACAGAGGCATGTAGATAGAACCAAAACAATAAACTATAGTTAACATGTGTTATTACAAGATTATGCAGATTAATAAAGGAGCAGGTTACAGAGGCATTAGATAGAACCAAAACAATAAACAATAGTTAACATGTGTTATTACAAGATTATGCAGAATAGTAAAGGAGCAGGTTACAGAAGCATGTAGATAGAACCAAAACAATAAACAATAGTTAACATGTGTTATTACAAGATTATGCAGATTAGTAAAGGAGCAGGTTACAGAGGCATGTAGATAGAACCAAAACAATAAACAATAGTTAACATGTGTTATTACAAGATTATGCAGATTAGTAAAGGAGCAGATTACAGAGGCATGTAGATAGAACCAAAACAATAAACTATAGTTAACATGTGTTACTAAAAGATTTTGTAGGTTAGTAAAGGAGCAGGTTACAGAGGCATTAGATAGAACCAAAACAATAAACTATAGTTAACATGTGTTATTACAAGATTATGCAGATTAATAAAGGAGCAGGTTACAGAGGCATTAGATAGAACCAAAACAATAAACTATAGTTAACATGTGTTACTAAAAGATTATGCAGATTAGTAAAGGAGCAGGTTACAGAGGCATGTAGATAGAACCAAAACAATAAACAATAGTTAACATGTGTTACTACAAGATTATGCAGGTTAGTAAAGGAGCAGGTTACAGAGGCATGTAGATAGAACCAAAACAATAACTATATTTAACATGTGTTACTAAAAGATTATGTAGGTTAGTAAAGGAGCAGGTTACAGAGGCATTAGATAGAACCAAAACAATAAACAATAGTTAACATGTGTTATTACAAGATTATGCAGGTTAGTAAAGGAGAAGGTTACAGAGGCATTAGATAGAACCCAAACAATAAACTATAGTTAACATGTGTTACTAAAAGATTATGTAGGTTAGTAAAGGAGCAGGTTACAGAGGCATTAGATAGAACCAAAACAATAAACTATAGTTAACATGTGTTATTACAAGATTATGCAGATTAATAAAGGAGCAGGTTACAGAGGCATTAGATAGAACCAAAACAATAAACAATAGTTAACATGTGTTATTACAAGATTATGCAGAATAGTAAAGGAGCAGGTTACAGAAGCATGTAGATAGAACCAAAACAATAAACAATAGTTAACATGTGTTATTACAAGATTATGCAGATTAGTAAAGGAGCAGGTTACAGAGGCATGTAGATAGAACCAAAACAATAAACAATAGTTAACATGTGTTATTACAAGATTATGCAGATTAGTAAAGGAGCAGGTTACAGAGGCATGTAGATAGAACCAAAACAATAAACAATAGTTAATATGTGTTATTACAAGATTATGCAGATTAGTAAAGGAGCAGGTTACAGAGGCATTAGATAGAACCAAAACAATAAACAATAGTTAATATGTGTTATTACAAGATTATGCTGATTATTAAAGGAGCAGGTTACAGAGGCATTAGATAGAACCAAAACAATAAACAATAGTTAACATGTGTTACTACAAGATTATGCAGGTTAGTAAAGGAGCAGGTTACAGAGGCATGTAGATAGAACCAAAACAATAAACAATAGTTAATATGTGTTATTACAAGATTATGCAGATTAGTAAAGGAGCAGGTTACAGAGGCAATAGATAGAACCAAAACAATAAACAATAGTTAACATGTGTTACTACAAGATTATGCAGGTTAGTAAAGGAGCAGGTTAAAGAGGCATTAGATAGAACCAAAACAATAAACAATAGTTAATATGTGTTATTACAAGATCATGCAGATTAGTAAAGGAGCAGGTTACAGAGGCATTAGATAGAACCAAAACAATAAACAATAGTTAACATGTGTCACTACAAGATTATGCAGGTTAGTAAAGGAGCAGGTTACAGAGGCAGGTAGATAGAACCAAAACAATAAACAATAGTTAACATGTGTTACTACAAGATTATACAGGTTAGTAAAGGAGCAGGTTACAGAGGCAGGTAGATAGAACCAAAACAATAAACTATAATTAACATGTGTTACTACAAGATTATGCAGGTTAGTAAAGGAGCAGGTTACAGAGGTATGTAGATAGAACCAAAACAATAAACAATAGTTAACATGTGTTATTACAAGATTATGCAGATTAGTAAAGGAGCAGGTTACAGAGGCATGTAGATAGAACCAAAACAATAAACAATAGTTAATATGTGTTATTACAAGATTATGCAGATTAGTAAAGGAGCAGGTTACAGAGGCATGTAGATAGAACCAAAACAATAAACAATAGTTAACATGTGTTATTACAAGATTATGCAGATTAGTAAAGGAGCAGGTTACAGAGGCATGTAGATAGAACCAGAACAATAAACAATAGTTAATATGTGTTATTACAAGATTATGCAGATTAGTAAAGGAGCAGGTTACAGAGGCATTAGATAGAACCAAAACAATAAACAATAGTTAATATGTGTTATTACAAGATTATGCTGATTAGTAAAGGAGCAGGTTACAGAGGCATTAGATAGAACCAAAACAATAAACAATAGTTAACATGTGTTACTACAAGATAATGCAGGTTAGTAAAGGAGCAGGTTACAGAGGCATGTAGATAGAACCAAAACAATAAACAATAGTTAACATGTGTTATTACAAGATTATGCAGATTAGTAAAGGAGCAGGTTACAGAGGCATGTAGATAGAACCAAAACAATAAACAATAGTTAATATGTATTATTACAAGATTATGCTGATTAGTAAAGGAGCAGGTTACAGAGGCATTAGATAGAACCAAAACAATAAACAATAGTTAATATGTGTTATTACAAGATTATGCTGATTAGTAAAGGAGCAGGTTACAGAGGCATTAGATAGAACCAAAACAATAAACAATAGTTAATATGTGTTATTACAAGATTATGCTGATTAGTAAAGGAGCAGGTTACAGAGGCATTAGATAGAACCAAAACAATAAACAATAGTTAACATGTGTTACTACAAGATTATGCAGGTTAGTAAAGGAGCAGGTTACAGAGGCATGTAGATAGAACCAAAACAATAAACAATAGTTAATATGTGTTATTACAAGATTATGCAGATTAGTAAAGGAGCAGGTTACAGAGGCATTAGATAGAACCAAAACAATAAACAATAGTTAATATGTGTTACTAAAAGATTATGCAGGTTAGTAAAGGAGCAGGTTACAGAGGCATTAGATAGAACCAAAACAATAAACAATAGTTAACATGTGTTACTACAAGATTATGCAGGTTAGTAAAGGAGCAGGTTACAGAGGCATTAGATAGAACCAAAACAATAAACAATAGTTAATATGTGTTATTACAAGATCATGTAGATTAGTAAAGGAGCAGGTTACAGAGGCATTAGATAGAACCAAAACAATAAACAATAGTTAACATGTGTTACTACAAGATTATGCAGGTTAGTAAAGGAGCAGGTTACAGAGGCATTAGATAGAACCAAAACAATAAACAATAGTTAATATGTGTTATTACAAGATCATGCAGATTAGTAAAGGAGCAGGTTACAGAGGCATTAGATAGAACCAAAACAATAAACAATAGTTAACATGTGTTACTACAAGATTATGCAGGTTAGTAAAGGAGCAGGTTACAGAGGCAGGTAGATAGAACCAAAACAATAAACAATAGTTAACATGTGTTACTACAAGATTATGCAGGTTAGTAAAGGAGCAGGTTACAGAGGCAAGTAGATAGAACCAAAACAATAAACTATAATTAACATGTGTTACTACAAGATTATGCAGGTTAGTAAAGGAGCAGGTTACAGAGGCATGTAGATAGAACCAAAACAATAAACAATAGTTAACATGTGTTACTACAAGAATATGCAGGTTAGTAAAGGAGCAGTTTACAGAGGCAGATAGATAGAACCAAAACAATAAAGTATAATTAACATGAGTTACTACAAGATTATGCAGGTTAGTAAAGGAGCAGGTTACAGAGGCATGTAGGTAGAACCAAAACAATAAACAATAGTTAACATGTGTTACTAAAAGATTATGTAGGTTAGTAAAGGAGCAGGTTACAGAGGCATTAGATAGAACCAAAACAATAAACAATAGTTAACATGTGTTATTACAAGATTATGCAGATTAGTAAAGGAGCAGGTTACAGAGGCATGTAGATAGAACCAAAACAATAAACAATAGTTAATATGTGTTATTACAAGATTATGCAGATTAGTAAAGGAGCAGGTTACAGAGGCATTAGATAGAACCAAAACAATAAACAATAGTTAACATGTGTTACTACAAGATTATGCAGGTTAGTAAAGGAGCAGGTTACAGAGGCATTAGATAGAACCAAAACAATAAACAATAGTTAATATGTGTTATTACAAGATCATGCAGATTAGTAAAGGAGCAGGTTACAGAGGCATTAGATAGAACCAAAACAATAAACAATAGTTAACATGTGTTACTACAAGATTATGCAGGTTAGTAAAGGAGCAGGTTACAGAGGCATGTAGATAGAACCAAAACAATAAACAATAGTTAACATGTGTTATTACAAGATTATGCAGATTAGTAAAGGAGCAGGTTACAGAGGCATTAGATAGAACCAAAACAATAAACAGTAGTTAACATGTGTTATTACAAGATTATGCAGATTAATAAAGGAGCAGGTTACAGAGGCATTAGATAGAACCAAAACAATAAACAATAGTTAACATGTGTTACTACAAGATTATGCAAGTTAGTAAAGGAGCAGGTTACAGAGGCATGTAGATAGAACCAAAACAATAAACAGTAGTTAACATGTGTTATTACAAGATTATGCAGATTAATAAAGGAGCAGGTTACAGAGGCATTAGATAGAACCAAAACAATAAACAATAGTTAACATGTGTTATTACAAGATTATGCAGGTTAGTAAAGGAGCAGGTTACAGAGGCATGTAGATAGAACCAAAACAATAAACTATAATTAACATGTGTTACTACAAGATGATGCAGGTTAGTAAAGGAGCAGGTTACAGAGGCATGTAGATAGAACCAAAACAATAAACTACAGTTAATATGTGTTACTACAAGATTATGCAGATTAGTAAAGGAGCAGGTTACAGAGGCAGGTAGATAGAACCAAAAATCAATAAACTATAATTAACATGTGTTACTACAAGATTATGCAGGTTAGTAAAGTAGCAGGTTACAGAGGCAGGTAGATAGAACCAAAACAATAAACTATAATTAACATGTGTTACTACAAGATTATGCAGGATAGTAAAGGAGCAGGTTACAGAGGCATGTAGATAGAACCAAAACAATAAACAATAGTTAACATGTGTTACTACAAGATTATGCAGGTTAGTAAAGGAGCAGGTTACAGAGGCAGGTAGATAGAACCAAAACAATAAACAATAGTTAACATGTGTTACTACAAGATTATGCAGGTTAGTAAAGGAGCAGGTTACAGAGGCAGGTAGATAGAACCAAAACAATAAACTATAATTAACATGTGTTACTACAAGATTATGCAGGTTAGTAAAGGAGCAGGTTACAGAGGCATGTAGATAGAACCAAAACAATAAACAATAGTTAACATGTGTTACTACAAGAATATGCAGGTTAGTAAAGGAGCAGTTTACAGAGGCAGATAGATAGAACCAAAACAATAAACAATAATTAACATGAGTTACTACAAGATTATGCAGGTTAGTAAAGGAGCAGGTTACAGAGGCATGTAGGTAGAACCAAAACAATAAACAATAGTTAACATGTGTTACTACAAGATTATGCAGGTTACAGAGGCATGTAGATAGAACCAAAACAATAACTATATTTAACATGTGTTACTAAAAGATTATGTAGGTTAGTAAAGGAGCAGGTTACAGAGGCATTAGATAGAACCAAAACAATAAACAATAGTTAACATGTGTTATTACAAGATTATGCAGGTTAGTAAAGGAGAAGGTTACAGAGGCATTAGATAGAACCCAAACAATAAACTATAGTTAACATGTGTTACTAAAAGATTATGTAGGTTAGTAAAGGAGCAGGTTACAGAGGCATTAGATAGAACCAAAACAATAAACTATAGTTAACATGTGTTATTACAAGATTATGCAGTTTAATAAAGGAGCAGGTTACAGAGGCATTAGATAGAACCAAAACAATAAACAATAGTTAACATGTGTTATTACAAGATTATGCAGAATAGTAAAGGAGCAGGTTACAGAAGCATGTAGATAGAACCAAAACAATAAACAATAGCTAACATGTGTTATTACAAGATTATGCAGATTAGTAAAGGAGCAGGTTACAGAGGCATGTAGATAGAACCAAAACAATAAACAATAGTTAACATGTGTTATTACAAGATTATGCAGATTAGTAAAGGAGCAGGTTACAGAGGCATGTAGATAGAACCAAAACAATAAACAATAGTTAATATGTGTTATTACAAGATTATGCAGATTAGTAAAGGAGCAGGTTACAGAGGCATTAGATAGAACCAAAACAATAAACAATAGTTAATATGTGTTATTACAAGATTATGCTGATTAGTAAAGGAGCAGGTTACAGAGGCATTAGATAGAACCAAAACAATAAACAATAGTTAACATGTGTTACTACAAGATTATGCAGGTTAGTAAAGGAGCAGGTTACAGAGGCATGTAGATAGAACCAAAACAATAAACAATAGTTAATATGTGTTATTACAAGATTATGCAGATTAGTAAAGGAGCAGGTTACAGTGGCATTAGATAGAACCAAAACAATAAACAATAGTTAATATGTGTTACTAAAAGATTATGAGGTTAGTAAAGGAGCAGGTTACAGAGGCATTAGATAGAACCAAAACAATAAACAATAGTTAACATGTGTTACTACAAGATTATGCAGGTTAGTAAAGGAGCAGGTTACAGAGGCATTAGATAGAACCAAAACAATAAACAATAGTTAATATGTGTTATTACAAGATTATGCAGATTAGTAAAGGAGCAGGTTACAGAGGCATTAGATAGAACCAAAACAATAAACAATAGTTAATATGTGTTATTACAAGATTATGCTGATTAGTAAAGGAGCAGGTTACAGAGGCATTAGATAGAACCAAAACAATAAACAATAGTTAACATGTGTTACTACAAGATAATGCAGGTTAGTAAAGGAGCAGGTTACAGAGGCATGTAGATAGAACCAAAACAATAAACAATAGTTAACATGTGTTATTACAAGATTATGCAGATTAGTAAAGGAGCAGGTTACAGAGGCATGTAGATAGAACCAAAACAATAAACAATAGTTAATATGTGTTATTACAAGATTATGCAGATTAGTAAAGGAGCAGGTTACAGAGGCATTAGATAGAACCAAAACAATAAACAATAGTTAATATGTGTTATTACAAGATTATGCTGATTAGTAAAGGAGCAGGTTACAGAGGCATTAGATAGAACCAAAACAATAAACAATAGTTAACATGTGTTACTACAAGATTATGCAGGTTAGTAAAGGAGCAGGTTACAGAGGCATGTAGATAGAACCAAAACAATAAACAATAGTTAATATGTGTTATTACAAGATTATGCAGATTAGTAAAGGAGCAGGTTACAGAGGCATTAGATAGAACCAAAACAATAAACAATAGTTAATATGTGTTACTAAAAGATTATGCAGGTTAGTAAAGGAGCAGGTTACAGAGGCATTAGATAGAACCAAAACAATAAACAATAGTTAACATGTGTTACTACAAGATTATGCAGGTTAGTAAAGGAGCAGGTTACAGAGGCATTAGATAGAACCAAAACAATAAACAATGGTTAATATGTGTTATTACAAGATCATGCAGATTAGTAAAGGAGCAGGTTACAGAGGCATTAGATAGAACCAAAACAATAAACAATAGTTAACATGTGTTACTACAAGATTATGCAGGTTAGTAAAGGAGCAGGTTACAGAGGCAGGTAGATAGAACCAAAACAATAAACAATAGTTAACATGTGTTACTACAAGATTATGCAGGTTAGTAAAGGAGCAGGTTACAGAGGCAGGTAGATAGAACCAAAACAATAAACTATAATTAACATGTGTTACTACAAGATTATGCAGGTTAGTAAAGGAGCAGGTTACAGAGGCATGTAGATAGAACCAAAACAATAAACAATAGTTAATATGTGTTATTACAAGATTATGCAGATTAGTAAAGGAGCAGGTTACAGAGGCATGTAGATAGAACCAAAACAATAAACAACAGTTAACATGTGTTATTACAAGATTATGCAGATTAGTAAAGGAGCAGGTTACAGAGGCATGTAGATAGAACCAAAACAATAAACAATAGTTAATATGTGTTATTACAAGATTATGCAGATTAGTAAAGGAGCAGGTTACAGAGGCATTAGATAGAACCAAAACAATAAACAATAGTTAATATGTGTTATTACAAGATTATGCTGATTAGTAAAGGAGCAGGTTACAGAGGCATTAGATAGAACCAAAACAATAAACAATAGTTAACATGTGTTACTAAAAGATTATGCAGGTTAGTAAAGGAGCAGGTTACAGAGGCATGTAGATAGAACCAAAACAATAAACAATAGTTAACATGTGTTACTACAAGATTATGCAGGTTAGTAAAGGAGCAGGTTACAGAGGCATTAGATAGAACCAAAACAATAAACAATAGTTAATATGTGTTATTACAAGATCATGCAGATTAGTAAAGGAGCAGGTTACAGAGGCATTAGATAGAACCAAAACAATAAACAATAGTTAACATGTGTTACTACAAGATTATGCAGGTTAGTAAAGGAGCAGGTTACAGAGGCATGTAGATAGAACCAAAACAATAAACAATAGTTAACATGTGTTACTACAAGATTATGCAGGTTAGTAAAGGAGCAGGTTACAGAGGCATGTAGATAGAACCAAAACAATAAACAATAGTTAACATGTGTTACTACAAGATTATGCAGGTTAGTAAAGGAGCAGGTTACAGAGGCATGTAGATAGAACCAAAACAATAAACAGTAGTTAACATGTGTTATTACAAGATTATGCAGATTAATAAAGGAGCAGGTTACAGAGGCATGAAGATAGAACCTAAACAATAAACAGTAGTTAACATGTGTTATTACAAGATTATGCAGATTAATAAAGGAGCAGGTTACAGAGGCATTAGATAGAACCTAAACAATAAACAATAGTTAACATATGTTATTACAAGATTATGCAGGTTAGTAAAGGAGCAGGTTACAGAGGCATGTAGATAGAACCAAAACAATAAACAATAGTTAACATGTGTTACTACAAGATGATGCAGGTTAGTAAAGGAGCAGGTTACAGAGGCATGTAGATAGAACCAAAACAATAAACTACAGTTAATATGTGTTACTACAAGATTATGCAGATTAGTAAAGGAGCAGGTTACAGAGGCATGTAGATAGAACCAAATCAATAAACTATAGTTAACATGTGTTACTACAAGATTATGCAGGTTAGTAAAGTAGCAGGTTACAGAGGCATGTAGATAGAACCAAAACAATAAACAATAGTTAATATATGTTATTACAAGATTATGCAGATTAGTAAAGGAGCAGGTTACAGAGGCATTAGATAGAACCAAAACAATAAACAATAGTTAATATGTGTTATTACAAGATTATGCTGATTAGTAAAGGAGCAGGTTACAGAGGCATTAGATAGAACCAAAACAATAAACAATAGTTAACATGTGTTACTACAAGATTATGCAGGTTAGTAAAGGAGCAGGTTACAGAGGCATGTAGATAGAACCAAAACAATAAACAATAGTTAATATGTGTTATTACAAGATTATGCAGAATAGTAAAGGAGCAGGTTACAGAGGCATTAGATAGAACCAAAACAATAAACAATAGTTAATATGTGTTACTAAAAGATTATGCAGATTAGTAAAGGAGCAGGTTACAGAGGCATTAAATAGAACCAAAACAATAAACAATAGTTAACATGTGTTACTACAAGATTATGCAGGTTAGTAAAGGAGCAGGTTACAGAGGCATTAGATAGAACCAAAACAATAAACAATAGTTAATATGTGTTATTACAAGATCATGCAGATTAGTAAAGGAGCAGGTTACAGAGGCATTAGATAGAACCAAAACAATAAACAATAGTTAACATGTGTTACTACAAGATTATGCAGGTTAGTAAAGGAGCAGGTTACAGAGGCAGGTAGATAGAACCAAAACAATAAACTATAATTAACATGTGTTACTACAAGATTATGCAGGTTAGTAAAGGAGCAGGTTACAGAGGCAGGTAGATAGAACCAAAACAATAAACAATAGTTAACATGTGTTATTACAAGATTATGCAGATTAGTAAAGGAGCAGGTTACAGAGGCATGTAGATAGAACCAAAACAATAAACAATAGTTAATATGTGTTATTACAAGATTATGCAGATTAGTAAAGGAGCAGGTTACAGAGGCATGTAGATAAAACCAAAACAATAAACAATAGTTAACATGTGTTATTACAAGATTATGCAGATTAGTAAAGGAGCAGGTTACAGAGGCATGTAGATAGAACCAAAACAATAAACAATAGTTAATATGTGTTATTACAAGATTATGCAGATTAGTAAAGGAGCAGGTTACAGAGGCATTAGATAGAACCAAAACAATAAACAATAGTTAATATGTGTTATTACAAGATTATGCTGATTAGTAAAGGAGCAGGTTACAGAGGCATTAGATAGAACCAAAACAATAAACAATAGTTAACATGTGTTACTACAAGATAATGCAGGTTAGTAAAGGAGCAGGTTACAGAGGCATGTAGATAGAACCAAAACAATAAACAATAGTTAACATGTGTTATTACAAGATTATGCAGATTAGTAAAGGAGCAGGTTACAGAGGCATGTAGATAGAACCAAAACAATAAACAATAGTTAATATGTGTTATTACAAGATTATGCAGATTAGTAAAGGAGCAGGTTACAGAGGCATTAGATAGAACCAAAACAATAAATAATAGTTAATATGTGTTATTACAAGATTATGCTGATTAGTAAAGGAGCAGGTTACAGAGGCATTAGATAGAACCAAAACAATAAACAATAGTTAACATGTGTTACTACAAGATTATGCAGGTTAGTAAAGGAGCAGGTTACAGAGGCATGTAGATAGAACCAAAACAATAAACAATAGTTAATATGTGTTATTACAAGATTATGCAGATTAGTAAAGGAGCAGGTTACAGAGGCATTAGATAGAACCAAAACAATAAACAATAGTTAATATGTGTTACTAAAAGATTATGCAGGTTAGTAAAGGAGCAGGTTACAGAGGCATTAGATAGAACCAAAACAATAAACAATAGTTAACATGTGTTACTACAAGATTATGCAGGTTAGTAAAGGAGCAGGTTACAGAGGCATTAGATAGAACCAAAACAATAAACAATAGTTAACATGTGTTACTACAAGATTATGCAGGTTAGTAAAGGAGCAGGTTACAGAGGCAGGTAGATAGAACCAAAACAATAAACAATAGTTAACATGTGTTACTACAAGATTATGCAGGTTAGTAAAGGAGCAGGTTACAGAGGCAGGTAGATAGAACCAAAACAATAAACTATAATTAACATGTGTTACTACAAGATTATGCAGGTTAGTAAAGGAGCAGGTTACAGAGGCATGTAGATAGAACCAAAACAATAAACAATAGTTAACATGTGTTACTACAAGATTATGCAGGTTAGTAAAGGAGCAGGTTACAGAGGCAGGTAGATAGAACCAAAACAATAAACTATAATTAACATGTGTTACTACAAGATTATGCAGGTTAGTAAAGGAGCAGGTTACAGAGGCATGTAGATAGAACCAAAACAATAAACAATAGTTAACATGTGTTATTACAAGATTATGCAGATTAGTAAAGGAGCAGGTTACAGAGGCATGTAGATAGAACCAAAACAATAAACAATAGTTAATATGTGTTATTACAAGATTATGCAGATTAGTAAAGGAGCAGGTTACAGAGGCATGTAGATAGAACCAAAACAATAAACAATAGTTAACATGTGTTATTACAAGATTATGCAGATTAGTAAAGGAGCAGGTTACAGAGGCATGTAGATAGAACCAAAACAATAAACACTAGTTAATATGTGTTATTACAAGATTATGCAGATTAGTAAAGGAGCAGGTTACAGAGGCATTAGATAGAACCAAAACAATAAACAATAGTTAATATGTGTTATTACAAGATTATGCTGATTAGTAAAGGAGCAGGTTACAGAGGCATATAGATAGAACCAAATCAATAAACTATAGTTAACATGTGTTACTACAAGATTATGCAGGTTAGTAAAGTAGCAGGTTACAGAGGCATGTAGATAGAACCAAAACAATAAACAATAGTTAATATGTGTTATTACAAGATTATGCAGATTAGTAAAGGAGCAGGTTACAGAGGCATTAGATAGAACCAAAACAATAAACAATAGTTAATATGTGTTATTACAAGATTATGCTGATTAGTAAAGGAGCAGGTTACAGAGGCATTAGATAGAACCAAAACAATAAACAATAGTTAACATGTGTTACTACAAGATTATGCAGGTTAGTAAAGGAGCAGGTTACAGAGGCATGTAGATAGAACCAAAACAATAAACAATAGTTAATATGTGTTATTACAAGATTATGCAGAATAGTAAAGGAGCAGGTTACAGAGGCATTAGATAGAACCAAAACAATAAACAATAGTTAATATGTGTTACTAAAAGATTATGCAGGTTAGTAAAGGAGCAGGTTACAGAGGCATTAAATAGAACCAAAACAATAAACAATAGTTAACATGTGTTACTACAAGATTATGCAGGTTAGTAAAGGAGCAGGTTACAGAGGCATTAGATAGAACCAAAACAATAAACAATAGTTAATATGTGTTATTACAAGATTATGCTGATTAGTAAAGGAGCAGGTTACAGAGGCATTAGATAGAACCAAAACAATAAACAATAGTTAATATGTGTTATTACAAGATCATGCAGATTAGTAAAGGAGCAGGTTACAGAGGCATTAGATAGAACCAAAACAATAAACAATAGTTAACATGTGTTACTACAAGATTATGCAGGTTAGTAAAGGAGCAGGTTACAGAGGCAGGTAGATAGAACCAAAACAATAAACTATAATTAACATGTGTTACTACAAGATTATGCAGGTTAGTAAAGGAGCAGGTTACAGAGGCAGGTAGATAGAACCAAAACAATAAACAATAGTTAACATGTGTTATTACAAGATTATGCAGATTAGTAAAGGAGCAGGTTACAGAGGCATGTAGATAGAACCAAAACAATAAACAATAGTTAATATGTGTTATTACAAGATTATGCAGATTAGTAAAGGAGCAGGTTACAGAGGCATGTAGATAAAACCAAAACAATAAACAATAGTTAACATGTGTTATTACAAGATTATGCAGATTAGTAAAGGAGCAGGTTACAGAGGCATGTAGATAGAACCAAAACAATAAACAATAGTTAATATGTGTTATTACAAGATTATGCAGATTAGTAAAGGAGCAGGTTACAGAGGCATTAGATAGAACCAAAACAATAAACAATAGTTAATATGTGTTATTACAAGATTATGCTGATTAGTAAAGGAGCAGGTTACAGAGGCATTAGATAGAACCAAAACAATAAACAATAGTTAACATGTGTTACTACAAGATTATGCAGGTTAGTAAAGGAGCAGGTTACAGAGGCATGTAGATAGAACCAAAACAATAAACAATAGTTAACATGTGTTATTACAAGATTATGCAGATTAGTAAAGGAGCAGGTTACAGAGGCATGTAGATAGAACCAAAACAATAAACAATAGTTAATATGTGTTATTACAAGATTATGCAGATTAGTAAAGGAGCAGGTTACAGAGGCATTAGATAGAACCAAAACAATAAACAATAGTTAATATGTGTTATTACAAGATTATGCTGATTAGTAAAGGAGCAGGTTACAGAGGCATTAGATAGAACCAAAACAATAAACAATAGTTAACATGTGTTACTACAAGATTATGCAGGTTAGTAAAGGAGCAGGTTACAGAGGCATGTAGATAGAACCAAAACAATAAACAATAGTTAACATGTGTTATTACAAGATTATGCAGATTAGTAAAGGAGCAGGTTACAGAGGCATGTAGATAGAACCAAAACAATAAACAATAGTTAACATGTGTTATTACAAGATTATGCAGATTAGTAAAGGAGCAGGTTACAGAGGCATGTAGATAGAACCAAAACAATAAACAATAGTTAATATGTGTTATTACAAGATTATGCAGATTAGTAAAGGAGCAGGTTACAGAGGCATTAGATAGAACCAAAACAATAAACAATAGTTAATATGTGTTATTACAAGATTATGCTGATTAGTAAAGGAGCAGGTTACAGAGGCATTAGATAGAACCAAAACAATAAACAATAGTTAACATGTGTTACTACAAGATTATGCAGGTTAGTAAAGGAGCAGGTTACAGAGGCATGTAGATAGAACCAAAACAATAAACAATAGTTAATATGTGTTATTACAAGATTATGCAGATTAGTAAAGGAGCAGGTTACAGAGGCATTAGATAGAACCAAAACAATAAACAATAGTTAATATGTGTTACTAAAAGATTATGCAGGTTAATAAAGGAGCAGGTTACAGAGGCATTAGATAGAACCAAAACAATAAACAATAGTTAACATGTGTTACTACAAGATTATGCAGGTTAGTAAAGGAGCAGGTTACAGAGGCATTAGATAGAACCAAAACAATAAACAATAGTTAACATGTGTTACTACAAGATTATGCAGGTTAGTAAAGGAGCAGGTTACAGAGGCAGGTAGATAGAACCAAAACAATAAACAATAGTTAACATGTGTTACTACAAGATTATGCAGGTTAGTAAAGGAGCAGGTTACAGAGGCAGGTAGATAGAACCAAAACAATAAACTATAATTAACATGTGTTACTACAAGATTATGCAGGTTAGTAAAGGAGCAGGTTACAGAGGCATGTAGATAGAACCAAAACAATAAACAATAGTTAACATGTGTTACTACAAGATTATGCAGGTTAGTAAAGGAGCAGGTTACAGAGGCAGGTAGATAGAACCAAAACAATAAACTATAATTAACATGTGTTACTACAAGATTATGCAGGTTAGTAAAGGAGCAGGTTACAGAGGCATGTAGATAGAACCAAAACAATAAACAATAGTTAACATGTGTTATTACAAGATTATGCAGATTAGTAAATTAGCAGGTTACAGAGGCATGTAGATAGAACCAAAACAATAAACAATAGTTAATATGTGTTATTACAAGATTATGCAGATTAGTAAAGGAGCAGGTTACAGAGGCATGTAGATAGAACCAAAACAATAAACAATAGTTAACATGTGTTATTACAAGATTATGCAGATTAGTAAAGGAGCAGGTTACAGAGGCATGTAGATAGAACCAAAACAATAAACACTAGTTAATATGTGTTATTACAAGATTATGCAGATTAGTAAAGGAGCAGGTTACAGAGGCATTAGATAGAACCAAAACAATAAACAATAGTTAATATGTGTTATTACAAGATTATGCTGATTAGTAAAGGAGCAGGTTACAGAGGCATGTAGATAGAACCAAATCAATAAACTATAGTTAACATGTGTTACTACAAGATTATGCAGGTTAGTAAAGTAGCAGGTTACAGAGGCATGTAGATAGAACCAAAACAATAAACAATAGTTAATATGTGTTATTACAAGATTATGCAGATTAGTAAAGGAGCAGGTTACAGAGGCATTAGATAGAACCAAAACAATAAACAATAGTTAATATGTGTTATTACAAGATTATGCTGATTAGTAAAGGAGCAGGTTACAGAGGCATTAGATAGAACCAAAACAATAAACAATAGTTAACATGTGTTACTACAAGATTATGCAGGTTAGTAAAGGAGCAGGTTACAGAGGCATGTAGATAGAACCAAAACAATAAACAATAGTTAATATGTGTTATTACAAGATTATGCAGAATAGTAAAGGAGCAGGTTACAGAGGCATTAGATAGAACCAAAACAATAAACAATAGTTAATATGTGTTACTAAAAGATTATGCAGGTTAGTAAAGGAGCAGGTTACAGAGGCATTAAATAGAACCAAAACAATAAACAATAGTTAACATGTGTTACTACAAGATTATGCAGGTTAGTAAAGGAGCAGGTTACAGATGCATTAGATAGAACCAAAACAATAAACAATAGTTAATATGTGTTATTACAAGATTATGCTGATTAGTAAAGGAGCAGGTTACAGAGGCATTAGATAGAACCAAAACAATAAACAATAGTTAATATGTGTTATTACAAGATCATGCAGATTAGTAAAGGAGCAGGTTACAGAGGCATTAGATAGAACCAAAACAATAAACAATAGTTAACATGTGTTACTACAAGATTATGCAGGTTAGTAAAGGAGCAGGTTACAGAGGCAGGTAGATAGAACCAAAACAATAAACTATAATTAACATGTGTTACTACAAGATTATGCAGGTTAGTAAAGGAGCAGGTTACAGAGGCAGGTAGATAGAACCAAAACAATAAACAATAGTTAACATGTGTTATTACAAGATTATGCAGATTAGTAAAGGAGCAGGTTACAGAGGCATGTAGATAGAACCAAAACAATAAACAATAGTTAATATGTGTTATTACAAGATTATGCAGATTAGTAAAGGAGCAGGTTACAGAGGCATGTAGATAAAACCAAAACAATAAACAATAGTTAACATGTGTTATTACAAGATTATGCAGATTAGTAAAGGAGCAGGTTACAGAGGCATGTAGATAGAACCAAAACAATAAACAATAGTTAATATGTGTTATTACAAGATTATGCAGATTAGTAAAGGAGCAGGTTACAGAGGCATTAGATAGAACCAAAACAATAAACAATAGTTAATATGTGTTATTACAAGATTATGCTGATTAGTAAAGGAGCAGGTTACAGAGGCATTAGATAGAACCAAAACAATAAACAATAGTTAACATGTGTTACTACAAGATTATGCAGGTTAGTAAAGGAGCAGGTTACAGAGGCATGTAGATAGAACCAAAACAATAAACAATAGCTAACATGTGTTATTACAAGATTATGCAGATTAGTAAAGGAGCAGGTTACAGAGGCATGTAGATAGAACCAAAACAATAAACAATAGTTAATATGTGTTATTACAAGATTATGCAGATTAGTAAAGGAGCAGGTTACAGAGGCATTAGATAGAACCAAAACAATAAACAATAGTTAATATGTGTTATTACAAGATTATGCTGATTAGTAAAGGAGCAGGTTACAGAGGCATTAGATAGAACCAAAACAATAAACAATAGTTAACATGTGCTACTACAAGATTATGCAGGTTAGTAAAGGAGCAGGTTACAGAGGCATGTAGATAGAACCAAAACAATAAACAATAGTTAACATGTGTTATTACAAGATTATGCAGATTAGTAAAGGAGCAGGTTACAGAGGCATGTAGATAGAACCAAAACAATAAACAATAGTTAACATGTGTTACTACAAGATTATGCAGGTTAGTAAAGGAGCAGGTTACAGAGGCATGTAGATAGAACCAAAACAATAAACAATAGTTAACATGTGTTATTACAAGATTATGCAGATTAGTAAAGGAGCAGGTTACAGAGGCATGTAGATAGAACCAAAACAATAAACAATAGTTAATATGTGTTATTACAAGATTATGCAGATTAGTAAAGGAGCAGGTTACAGAGGCATTAGATAGAACCAAAACAATAAACAATAGTTAACATGTGTTACTACAAGATTATGCAGGTTAGTAAAGGAGCAGGTTACAGAGGCATGTAGATAGAACCAAAACAATAAACAGTAGTTAACATGTGTTATTACAAGATTATGCAGATTAATAAAGGAGCAGGTTACAGAGGCATTAGATAGAACCAAAACAATAAACAATAGTTAACATGTTTTATTACAAGATTATGCAGGTTAGTAAAGGAGCAGGTTACAGAGGCATGTAGATAGAACCAAAACAATAAACTATAATTAACATGTGTTACTACAAGATGATGCAGGTTAGTAAAGGAGCAGGTTACAGAGGCATGTAGTGTAGATAGAACCAAAACAATAAACTACAGTTAATATGTGTTACTACAAGATTATGCAGATTAGTAAAGGAGCAGGTTACAGAGGCATGTAGATAGAACCAAATCAATAAACTATAGTTAACATGTGTTACTGCAAGATTATGCAGGTTAGTAAAGTAGCAGGTTACAGAGGCATGTAGATAGAACCAAAACAATAAACAATAGTTAATATGTGTTATTACAAGATTATGCAGATTAGTAAAGGAGCAGGTTACAGAGGCATTAGATAGAACCAAAACAATAAACAATAGTTAATATGTGTTATTACAAGATTATGCTGATTAGTAAAGGAGCAGGTTACAGAGGCATTAGATAGAACCAAAACAATAAACAATAGTTAACATGTGTTACTACAAGATTATGCAGGTTAGTAAAGGAGCAGGTTACAGAGGCATGTAGATAGAACCAAAACAATAAACAATAGTTAATATGTGTTATTACAAGATTATGCAGATTAGTAAAGGAGCAGGTTACAGAGGCATTAGATAGAACCAAAACAATAAACAATAGTTAATATGTGTTACTAAAAGATTATGCAGGTTAGTAAAGGAGCAGGTTAAAGAGGCATTAGATAGAACCAAAACAATAAACAATAGTTAACATGTGTTACTACAAGATTATGCAGGTTAGTAAAGGAGCAGGTTACAGAGGCATTAGATAGAACCAAAACAATAAACAATAGTTAATATGTGTTATTACAAGATCATGCAGATTAGTAAAGGAGCAGGTTACAGAGGCATTAGATAGAACCAAAACAATAAACAATAGTTAACATGTGTTACTACAAGATTATGCAGGTTAGTAAAGGAGCAGGTTACAGAGGCATGTAGATAGAACCAAAACAATAAACAATAGTTAACATGTGTTACTACAAGATTATGCAGGTTAGTAAAGGAGCAGGTTACAGAGGCATGTAGATAGAACCAAAACAATAAACAATAGTTAACATGTGTTATTACAAGATTATGCAGATTAGTAAAGGAGCAGGTTACAGAGGCATTAGATAGAACCAAAACAATAAACAATAGTTAACATGTGTTACTACAAGATTATGCAGGTTAGTAAAGGAGCCGGTTACAGAGGCATGTAGATAGAACCAAAACAATAAACAGTAGTTAACATGTGTTATTACAAGATTATGCAGATTAATAAAGGAGCAGGTTACAGAGGCATTAGATAGAACCAAAACAATAAACAATAGTTAACATGTGTTATTACAAGATTATGCAGGTTAGTAAAGGAGCAGGTTACAGAGGCATGTAGATAGAACCAAAACAATAAACTATAATTAACATGTGTTACTACAAGATGATGCAGGTTAGTAAAGGAGCAGGTTACAGAGGCATGTAGATAGAACCAAAACAATAAACTACAGTTAATATGTGTTACTACAAGATTATGCAGATTAGTAAAGGAGCAGGTTACAGAGGCATGTAGATAGAACCAAATCAATAAACTATAGTTAACATGTGTTACTACAAGATTATGCAGGTTAGTAAAGTAGCAGGTTACAGAGGCAGGTAGATAGAACCAAAACAATAAACTATAATTAACATGTGTTACTACAAGATTATGCAGGTTAGTAAAGGAGCAGGTTACAGAGGCATGTAGATAGAACCAAAACAATAAACAATAGTTAACATGTGTTACTACAAGATTATGCAGGTTAGTAAAGGAGCAGGTTACAGAGGCAGGTAGATAGAACCAAAAAAATAAACTATAATTAACATGTGTTACTACAAGATTATGCAGGTTAGTAAAGGAGCAGGTTACAGAGGCATGTAGATAGAACCAAAACAATAAACAATAGTTAACATGTGTTACTACAAGAATATGCAGGTTAGTAAAGGAGCAGTTTACAGAGGCAGATTGATAGAACCAAAACAATAAACTATAATTAACATGAGTTACTACAAGATTATGCAGGTTAGTAAAGGAGCAGGTTACAGAGGCATGTAGATAGAACCAAAACAATAAACAATAGTTAACATGTGTTACTACAAGATTATGCAGGTTACAGAGGCATGTAGATAAAACCAAAACAATAACTATATTTAACATGTGTTACTAAAAGATTATGTAGGTTAGTAAAGGAGCAGGTTACAGAGGCATTAGATAGAACCAAAACAATAAACAATAGTTAACATGTGTTATTACAAGATTATGCAGGTTAGTAAAGGAGAAGGTTACAGAGGCATTAGATAGAACCCAAACAATAAACTATAGTTAACATGTGTTACTAAAAGATTATGTAGGTTAGTAAAGGAGCAGGTTACAGAGGCATTAGATAGAACCAAAACAATAAACTATAGTTAACATGTGTTATTACAAGATTATGCAGATTAATAAAGGAGCAGGTTACAGAGGCATTAGATAGAACCAAAACAATAAACAATAGTTAACATGTGTTACTACAAGATTATGCAGGTTAGTAAAGGAGCAGGTTACAGAGGCATGTAGATAGAACCAAAACAATAAACAATAGTTAACATGTGTTACTACAAGATTATGCAGGTTAGTAAAGGAGCAGGTTACAGAGGCATGTAGATAGAACCAAAACAATAAACAATAGTTAACATGTGTTATTACAAGATTATGCAGATTAGTAAAGGAGCAGGTTACAGAGGCATTAGATAGAACCAAAACAATAAACAATAGTTAACATGTGTTACTACAAGATTATGCAGGTTAGTAAAGGAGCAGGTTACAGAGGCATGTAGATAGAACCAAAACAATAAACAGTAGTTAACATGTGTTATTACAAGATTATGCAGATTAATAAAGGAGCAGGTTACAGAGGCATTAGATAGAACCAAAACAATAAACAATAGTTAACATGTGTTATTACAAGATTATGCAGGTTAGTAAAGGAGCAGGTTACAGAGGCATGTAGATAGAACCAAAACAATAAACTATAATTAACATGTGTTACTACAAGATGATGCAGGTTAGTAAAGGAGCAGGTTACAGAGGCATGTAGATAGAACCAAAACAATAAACTACAGTTAATATGTGTTACTACAAGATTATGCAGATTAGTAAAGGGGCAGGTTACAGAGGCATGTAGATAGAACCAAATCAATAAACTATAGTTAACATGTGTTACTACACGATTATGCAGGTTAGTAAAGGAGCAGGTTACAGAGGCATTAGATAGAACCAAATCAATAAACTATAGTTAACATGTGTTACTACAAGATTATGCAGGTTAGTAAAGGAGCAGGTTACAGAGGCATGTAGATAGAACCAAAACAATAAACAATAGTTAACATGTGTTACTACAAGATTATGCAGGTTAGTAAAGGAGCAGGTTACAGAGGCAGGTAGATAGAACCAAAACAATAAACTATAATTAACATGTGTTACTACAAGATTATGCAGGTTAGTAAAGGAGCAGGTTACAGAGGCATGTTGATAGAACCAAAACAATAAACAATAGTTAACATGTGTTACTACAAGATTATGCAGGTTAGTAAAGGAGCAGGTTACAGAGGCAGGTAGATAGAACCAAAACAATAAACTATAATTAACATGTGTTACTACAAGATTATGCAGGTTAGTAAAGGAGCAGGTTACAGAGGCATGTAGATAGAACCAAAACAATAAACAATAGTTAACATGTGTTACTACAACATTATGCAGGTTAGTAAAGGAGCAGGTTACAGAGGCATGTAGATAGAACCAAAACAATAAACAATAGTTAACATGTGTTACTACAAGATTATGCAGGATAGTAAAGGAGCAGGTTACAGAGGCAGGTAGATAGAACCAAAACAATAAACAATAGTTAACATGTGTTACTACAAGATTATGCAGGTTAGTAAAGGAGCAGGTTACAGAGGCAGGTAGATAGAACCAAAACAATAAACTATAATTAACATGTGTTACTACAAGATTATGCAGGTTAGTAAAGGAGCAGGTTACAGAGGCATGTAGATAGAACCAAAACAATAAACAATAGTTAACATGTGTTACTACAAGAATATGCAGGTTAGTAAAGGAGCAGTTTACAGAGGCAGATAGATAGAACCAAAACAATAAACTATAATTAACATGAGTTACTACAAGATTATGCAGGTTAGTAAAGGAGCAGGTTACAGAGGCATGTAGATAGAACCAAAACAATAAACAATAGTTAACATGTGTTACTACAAGATTATGCAGGTTAGTAAAGGAGCAGGTTACAGAGGCAGGTAGATAGAACCAAAACAATAAACTATAATTAACATGAGTTACTACAATATTATGCAGGTTAGTAAAGGAGCAGGTTACAGAGGCATGTAGATAGAACCAAAACAATAAACTATAGTTAATATGTGTTACTAGAAGATTATGCAGGTTAGTAAAGGAGCAGGTTACGTATGCATGTTGATAGATTTGTAGTCCCATATTTGTTCTATCATTTAAAAAACTTTCATGTGATTAGATTCATAACTATAAAAGCCTTAGGATTTTAAGCGCAACCAAGTTTGATAATTGTTAACTAGTATTAAATTAACTAATATTAATTAGCGAAAAATAAAATCATGTAGAATACAACTCAGTTTCTATATTCAAAATTGTAGCCAAAAACTAAAAAATTTTGAAGCGCTTGGAGATATAATTCGAAGAGTTGTCTGAAAATGGATTACCCCCGCTTTAAAGATTTAAAATTTAATGTAAAGACTTACCTTAGGTACAGGTTCACCGTGCTGAGTTCTGAGATTCTTTAATTTATTGAAGTGAAGAAACTTTCTGCTTGAGCTATGTTTTACCGTTGACCTGAATACTGACTGACTGAATGAATAGGGATATCAATTAACCGAAAAAAAAACTAAAGGAAAATATAACAAATCAATTAAAAATTATCTTTCGAAAATCAAATAAACGATATGTGCAAAATATAAAACAACTAATGGACTGCAGTGTAACTTAAATATCGGTATCCCTATACTGCTATATATATAGTCGTCAAAGCTTACAAAGCTTGTGGTCATGTTTGTACTATGCTTTGATCTATGCGCAAGGCATGGTTACCGGCCATTAGAGACGGTCCATTGATTTTAATAGCCATGTATTTGCTGTAGTAGAGACAGACCACACCTGGGTCGTATAGCCAATGTTAATTTGTTCTTTCCTATTTACCTTGAATTATACCGCCTCAAAACATTGTTGATCCTCCACCACCAGCCAGGCGCCAAGTACTAGTCCAGACGACCACACACTACTGCACTGGTTGTTAATATGTTTGTGATGTATATCCCTTAAATTGTTAAACCCTGGGGCGCTACATATGATACCAAATACATAACGAAATGTGTATAACAGTATTATTATCCCAGAATATGATTTCTTTACAATCACGTAATACAAAATTATATATGGGTTATGATATGGTTATGATTATGGTTATTACAAGCCCATATTTAAGCAATGTTACTAAAATTGCCAAAACTAAATTGCTGACACTATCCATTGCAGATAGGAGAGGAGGGAAACTGGGCGCAATAGAAATTCCTCCCTCTCCAGGGGAAATTGGATGTAAATAACAGGTGATTACAGTCAAAGATAAAACTGTAACCTGTTCTTCTATTGTGTTTGGTTTATTGTTTTGGTTAAAATAACGTGCCACTGTAACCTGCTCCTTTTCCAAGGAAATCACGAGGTCTACTCTACTATCCATTAGATAAATATGATGCAATATAATACCGTAAAAAAAGTTATTTACGTGATATATTTCACTCCCCGATGAATAATATTATTGTGTAACTACCGACATGTAAAGAGGGTGGAAATAGGGCTCTTATAGAAGCTAATTGATTAAATGAAATACAGTTGGAGAAATTCCATGAGAAATATACGAATTTCGGATCATTGGATTCGGAATTCAAGGGAATTCAAGGCGATCAACCAGACACTATTTAACATTGGAGGTGTCTCATTGGTTCCTCCAAGCTTGACCCTAGAACAAAGTCGCCTCTGCTTTGCAGGACATTGTTTTCGCCGTGAGGACCAGCCAGTGCATAATCTTGTACTTTGGCAGCCTCATGGAGTGAATAAGCAATGGTGGACAGCCCATGACTTTCTTGAGACGCATCTTAAAGGACACTGGCCTAGAAGATACTGGCAAATGTCATGGGTGATAGGGAGTTGTGGCGGCGCAATTTTGTCGACAAGACGGCAAAGCATTCTTAAAAATGCAGCTGCAATGCAGCATGCCGATACTAGTAGTAGTAGGTCAAATAATAAATATATTACTCAATATTATATTATATTCAATACAAAACACAACATTATTAAATTTAATATTCCAAAATTAAATAAATATATAATATCCTGTTTGAGAAACCATGCATTATAGTAAGACAAATGTATATAGCTTCCTAATAGCAAGTTAAAACTATCTTATAATATACAAATACAACTTTAAGTCATAAAGTAAGGAACATGGCGGAATTACATATGTTAAAACTTTTATTATGACCTATAATTGTAGCCTTCCATAATGCTGTAGACGCACTAGATGGCGTCGTAATCCCTTCATGTTACACTTTAATAGCTTAAGCCTAGCTTAGTATCTGTACAGGTTATATGATATAAATAAGAGCTATAAACAACTTGTAAGGATAAATTATAAAAATATACAAACACTTCATAAATGTTAAATTGCAATAAAATTCGAGAATTGAGAATTTAACATTGAGGCGAAATATTAATTCACCGAGATGGTTTTTGCGTTCAGTTTCCCCCCTCTGTCTCTATCAGAGACATCAAAACACATAAACGCGTCAATAAACATATAAACATAGTCAATAAACATAAATTAGTCAATAAACATATGTTTGAAATTAAATAATAAATATTATTTATAATTTAAAACACAAATCCAGAAATTAAAATAGAAGTATAATATCCTGTTTGAGTACCCGTTCTTGGTATGAAAATATGTCTTTGTCTTACATTTTATAGGCAGACAATTTTAGCTGATTAACTCCAAGTTAAAACCCGTCATACACACACTAAGTAATAAACTAAGAAACATAGCGGAATTCCTTACTCATTACTTATTCATTATGAGTCAATGGGCGAAATGACCGCTAATACCAACTTAAATTAGTAACAGTATATATTTAGTGGATTTAGAGAATTAATTTAATTTAAAACATTAAGGCAAAGGCGCAAGTTACAGAGGCGGTGTTTTCTAACCAAAACAATAAACGCGACTTTATTTCCCTTGCTGTCAACTTGCACCCATTACAATTTTAACTTGCGGTAAATGTACGCCACTATATGTAAATTAGGGTACCATTAGGACTAACGATTAGGACTAAAAAATAATAAACGGCTAATAATGCATTAGGATGACATTGCTGACAAGTGACAACCAGTCATCAGAAATAACTGGAATTGGAGTTCAAACAGGATATACCAGTACCTAGTAATTCGGGTGCGTACAAAACAAAGACCAGAAGACCCAAGACTTTACTGCCCGTTCTATACAAAACAAAGAGATAAAAGTCGCGTTAGGTCCCAAAGAGCGTTAGGTTCCATTGCTATTTAAAGGAGCAGGTTTAGCGAAGGAGCAGGTTACAGAGGCGTATTGGGGGAACCAAAACAATAAACGAAAGCCAATACAGGTCTTTATAATTGGGTGTTTGTTTTGTACTCACCCTAACACAGTAATAATTATATTAAATCAAGGCCATCCTGCAAAACACGCAAGACATCCCACTTCATCTAACACAACACAAATGACGTAGTACAGAGTGTTGACATCCCATCGGCACATCACCTTTAAATATTTCATACACAGATTATCTGATTTGTAGAAGCCGAGCAGCACAACATCCAACATCCTTACCGAATGACGACATAATGGTTGATAGTTTCGAAATCCCATCGGCCTATCGATTAAAACTTTAATCACAGAAGTCGAACCACATCCGTTCCCTACCGGTATCTTTACTTTACCGAGCGACGAATTAGAGAGTAATCACATTACAGCATTAGCCCGTCGTTAAACATTTCATTTGCGAATGGCAAACAGGCAAAGCCTAACCAGGTGCCAGGACATTGTACCCTACTTCTGTAACAATTTGCATGGAATGTAATAGAGTAGAGAGTCATATTCCTATCGGCCTGTTGTTTAACACTTTATTTTATTCCCAGAACTACTAACGACCCCAAGAAGAAATCGCTGGACTCCAGACAGCCAGACTGCAGTTAATTGAATCCCAGCAACGTTTATTAATCTAACTTCTGAACTTAATACAGCACCGAATTAAAAAATAATTGCAGAACATTGGCCTATATCAGTATATAGTTTACAGTACACAGTACATTCTCTACCAGGTTAGAATGAGAGGTCCCGCTCAGTGGTAGCCTCTAGCTACATTTTAGTTTCAAATTGATTGATTGATTTAATTACCATAAATTTGATAATAAAACAGATAAAAACTAGTTTCAGGTAAAAGCAGGAGAGTTTAACATTTAAGGCAATTGGAATAGCTTCTTGAGATAAAGCCTCGTTTTCAAGGAGGTCCCTCTCTATAATTGCAGTATGAATTGATTAATTATAGTGAACAATTTTTATATTGAAATTGTAATCCTAAAATAAATACATTATTGTCAGCTTAAAGGTCCGCTACCCATGTACCAGCTAATGAATTTAAATTAGTACACCCTACCCTATTTTTCAGAAACGTTAACTTCGATTTTGGTTTGTTTATTACTTATGGTTTGGTTAGTTGGTCAAGCCAAAACCATTATTAAAACTGTCATTTAACCCTAACACTAAAGTGATGAGAACTAAGTGGTGAGTGCTTACTGTACATAGCAACATACAGAATTACATACAGCCTTACATCAATGGAGCAATGATAATAACAAATGTACAGTATTGTATTGTTATAATTACAGATAAATTACAGAATTGCAAAATTTTTAAACCAAATGTAACCAAAATACGCGATATAAATATGACATGATTAATGGAGGTGGAATTTAGAGCTAATGATGCAAAATGACCGCAAACACTAATAACTATGTGTAAGGAGGGTTTAAAAGGTTAATTTAATTAAATTTAAAACATTAAGGGAATGGAACTGGTTACAATGGCAGTATTTTCAAACGGAACTTTATTTCACTTACAGTAAATTTGAGCTGGAGATCGCATTTTTCACTTGCGGTCAATTTGCATCACTATATGTTAATTTTATATTGCATAGACCAAATTGATGGACATTCACGGATACAATGGTGCATGGGATATAATTGGACAGATTATATTTTAAAAAAAAGGCCGTTTGTATGCAAAGCAACAACAATTTTAATTGAGAAATGTTAAATTATATAATATTACGAATTTATTAAAAGTTAATTAAGTCTAATCTAAAGGAAAGCATATTCCACCATTCTAAAGCATATAACACCAAATTCCGTTAACACCACGTGACTGGTAAGAAGGGCCCAACAGGGAGCCACACACAACATTGTACATAGGACACTCCCCCATTGACGTCACTACTGGACTGGTCAGTCAATGGACTTGCCCTATTCATAAGGAGGCCTCCCCTAGATGTTGAGTGTCAATCATATCATAGTGTAACAAAGGATGCATTAGTCAATCTGTGACATACACTGGCCCCATGAAAGGGATTCCTTTCTTGCTACACAATAGAAGGGGGGCCTTTTTCGGTGTAATATCAGTGCCAATTAATTGGTACCAGATGTGCCAAACTTACTACACAAAGCCGTTATAGTGGGCCGTGATTCTATTGGCTGTCATTGAATCCATTGGTGGGCGGCCTGAATTTTCCTTATAAGCCCCTGTAATGAACGAAATATTCACTGCCACAGGCAAACGCGTTTATCAAGCCGTTATCTGCGAATTTATTGCGAATTTGTTTTATCATCAGACGAAGGTAAGTAATACACTTTACACACTTATAATAATATTATTTATTGTACTGTAGTATGCTAAATACTTCATGTTAATATATTTACTGCATCTAGATAATAATTTTTATGTAATGTTTATTTATATCTCATTCACTTTACAACACTTCACCTTTGAATTTGGAAGTTTATATTGTGTGTAATATATTTTAGTATATATGTGTCTCCTGTATGTATGTTTGTGTAGGTACACCCAGTAATAAGAGTATGTTTTTGGAGTTTTTTCTGCCCTGGTTACTAACGAAAAACGTGTGTTTTTTATCAATTAATTTCTGCCACCCACTAGGAACATCTTCAGAATAATTAAATAATACATATAGACAAACAGAAACAATACAAATATTTTTATTACGATTTATGCCATTTAATTAATTGGCTTGCGGGGACTGATTTTGTAATTTATTTTTTATGTATCTGCCGGTTTTGTTTATGCCGGTTTTTCTGTTAGCAAATTTTTACGTTATTGGTAAGATGTAATT
The DNA here is from genome assembly GCA_032718475.1 of Nemertoderma westbladi. Classification (NCBI taxonomy): domain Eukaryota; kingdom Metazoa; phylum Xenacoelomorpha; order Nemertodermatida; family Nemertodermatidae; genus Nemertoderma; species Nemertoderma westbladi. The sequence continues at coordinate 50,213 of JAUCBJ010007725.1, forward strand.
ACAGTAATATTTATGTGTAAGTTAGTGCTAGAACTTAGAACTATGTACTTTGATACTATGTCAGATGTGCGTCCATGGGTGTTAGTTAGGGAGTTACCGTACACGATTGCTTACTTATGTTACTATTTAATGTACCCAATATTATAGGTTTGTATGTTATGTTTGCCGTTAGTAACAACGCCATATTGCGCTGGCTGCAATTAATTTCATTCTGAAATATTAAACTTTATCTTGGAAACGATTAGACACAGGAATTGGGTAATATAATTTAGTATTTGTGAGGTTTGTGTGCTGTGGTATGTATGTATGTACTTCCGTCAGAATTTTGTTAAATTGCCTATTTATTTTTTATGTATTTATTATGCCTGTTTCTCTGTAATCAAACCTTTTGTATGTAAGTTAGAAGTTAATGGTAGAGCTACATGGATGTCAGGTGTTGGCATGGGTGTTAGTTACGGAATTACAGTACATGATTGCTTGCTTGTAGGTTACTATTCAATGTCTCAAAGTTATTAACTGCTCAATAATAGGTTTGTATTTTAATTTGGCGTTTTTTTATCACACACAACTTTGCATTTGTCTCTTTAATTTGTAGTACTTATCTTTTCAACCATATTATTACATTACTGATACATGATTGATAAACATATCTCTGGTATTATTAATGCTGCACATCTTTCAATTTACAGTTGTTGTTAAATTGCCACCCCTCAACCTTATTTTCGCCGTAAGTAGCAACGGCATTGCGTTGGATGCAATTAATTTTAAACTGAAATATGAAACTTTTTCCTCAGAAACGTTTGGACAATGTTTCAGGAATTCATTTAATTACTTTTAGTTAATTATGTTAACAGTTTGGTTTACAATTTTATTGTAGGCCTAATATTTACGATCACCAATACCATTCAACAAACATAAACGTAATAGTACAGTACAATTTATTTAATTTTGCATTTGATGTACCAAACAATGTTATTTATTTTGATACATCTCAAATTTAATTAAATCACTACGTACTTAAACAATTTGTATGATATTAAAGTTGACACGTCATATCTGATTGGTAGGCTTTGATTTTCTTACCATTAATATTAATATTATATTATTTCAGCTGAGACAACAGGAAGGATTCTCCGACGACGAATTACCGCGTTCCAAGATTCTTTCCGGTTCTAAGTGACGTCTGATTCTTTGGAGCTCCAACTGATCAACACTGCTGTTGTTTGTAAGTTATTTTTAATATACGATATTATATTATATACTATACTATATAAACTATGTATATTAATGTACCATATGTATGTATGTTACATCACTATGTATGTTAATGTAACATGTAACTTACTGGACCACAAATGTAACTTACTGTAGCACATATGTGACTTACTCAATCATGTTTGTAACTTACTGAACCATTTGTACAACTTACTGTACCACGTATGTGACTTACTCAACCATGTTTGTAATTAATTTCCTGAACCATGTGTGCAACTTTCTTTACCACGAGTGCAACTTATTGTACCATGGCAAGTATGTAACTTGTAACATACTCAATCATGTGTAACTTACTGGACCACATATGTAACTTACTGTACCACGTGTGAGACTTACTGGCCCGCATATGTAACTTACTGTACCACGTAACCTACAGTACTTTACTGTACCATGTATGTATAAAAAACCTTGTGTATGCCTATATGTATGCCTATATGTATGCCACGTGTGTAACTTATTGGAAAACATATATAACTTACTATAACACTTGTGTAACTTATTGTACCATGTTTGTAACGTACTCAATCATATGTAACTTACTCAACCACATGTAACTTACTGTACCACTTGTGTAACTTAACTGTAATATACCAAGTATGTAACTTACTGAACCACATGAATAACATACTTTACCATGTGTCTAACTTACTGTACCACGTGTGTGACTTACTGGCCCGCATATGTAACTTACTGTACCACGTAACCTACTGTACCAGGTATGTATGTATAAAAAACCTTGTGTGTATATAACACATTGAAATTAAGTTAAACAGTGGAATGTAATGACATAAGCATACTTGGATTATATATTTGATTTGTAATTATCTATATGCTTGTATATATTTAATTCTTTCAGCTAACAAATTAATTTTTGTTTGAGAACGACAACATTGTTGCAAGGATAAGTATAAACTACAATAATATTTTATATAATTCTACTATTTTATTGCATTCTTTTTTTCATTTTATTCTTTCTTTTTATTCATATCTACTATTATTGGTATTACTAACAATGCCTGCTAGGAAATCTTCAGGTCTGTCTCGCTGTTCTACATGCACTAAGTTTTACAGTAAGAAGCTGAACACTTGTCCCTTCTGTTCTACTACTATTCCTACCCCTCTTGCTACTATACCTGTTGCTACTTCCCCTGTTGCTACTACCCCTGTTGCTACTACCCCTGTTGCTATTACCCATCTTGCTACTATACCTGTTGCTACACATACTGATACTCCCATTTCTACTGTCGCACCTACTATTACATCACTTGTTACCACTACTGATAAACCTACTGGTCTGAGTAACAAACCGGTGTCAGACTGTGTACAGAGTGATGGTGAGGTTGGGAAATTGGAGATGCCTGTCTGTGGGGGAGGAGATTGGATTCCTGTGGTTAGGAGAAAAAGAAAGTTCAGGTCAACGAACTTGATAAAGATTTATGTTGCAGGGAGTAGATCTGATGGGGAGCTTGGGAAGCATTGTGGAAGGTGTAGCAGGTCGATGTTGGGTGAAGGGGAGTATTGTGGGTTTTGTGTGCGAGAGATGAGTAGGGAAGATGTGACAGGAGCTAATCATGGGGGGAAATGTGGTAGGTGCCATCTCCATATGTTAGGTGGTGGGGACTATTGTGGGTTTTGTGTCCGTACGATGAAATCGAAATCCGGAGGGCAGGCCAAAGTTAGGAAGATTGCGAGGCCCAGGAAGGATCCAGTTCAGGGAGATGGAATTTTTGGTTGGCAAACTGTGCGAGGTAAACGGAATGTTAGGAGAAGTGTAGTTCCTAAGAATCAGGACCAGGGGCGAGTTCCAGATAAGCCTTGTGGGAGTGTGAGATCTGTGGATGTGGGAAACCAAAGGGAAGAGGATATGGAGAGTTCAGGAAATGAAGAAGTGGGTAGCAAGTCACTGTCCAAAGCTAGTAGTGTGTCAGGGTCTGGGCGAAGTCTGTGTGGGAAGAACCGCTGTAAGGACTGTAAGAATTTTATAAGTAAGAGGTTTTTGCGTTGCAAGAAATGCCAGAAACAGTATATATCTCATAGTGACAATGATGCAGAGGACAGTGTATTGGAATCGTTTCCGGATTTGTCCATGTCTAGCCAGTGTAGAGTTGAGGTAATGGATATAGGGAATGAGGAGATATGGGACAAGATAGTAGGAAAGTCAAGGGTTACATCAGATAGGTTGTCTGGAAGCTCTCAAGGCAATGGGAGTGGTAGTGGTGGTAGTAAGAAACGTGACAGGTGTGTTGTATGCAGGAAATTTGTAGGTAGTGCGGATTTATTTTGTAGTAAGCATGGAAACCGGCAGAATAAGAGGCAGCATGACAGTAGGACAGACTCATCCACAGAGGAATATTGGACCATAGGGAGATTATCAGATTGGAGCACACAAAGAACTCAGCCTCAGGTTTCTGAAGTTTATGTAGATCGCGGTAAGGGCCATAAAGGGATGTCGAAGTGTAAGAAATGTGAAATTAGGTATGCTGCAAAGGGTAAAGATTACTGTAGGTTGTGTTATGTAGATGGTCTCGTTCCGCACAAGGAGGCAGGTTCCTGTAGGTACTGTTTAAGTAAGATTCGAGTAGGAGGAAAATATTGTAATAAACTCTGCCAAGGAAAGTATAATATGAGTCTAGTTAATAGGAATCGAAGTTCCGATGTAAGTTCTGATTGTAGTGATTGGGAGTCCATTAGCAATTCCAGAATTAGTGTAAGTCAAGGGTCGCCTCAAAACCTTCAAGCTGTAAGAACTTGTAGTAATTGCAACAAACCAATTCCAAAATATAGGAGGCAGTATTGCAGTGTTGAGTGTATGGGTAAGATTTGGGGTGTTGGGAATATGTTTGCTTTGGGGAGAAATCTAGAAGAGTGTTTTCAAGGGACTACAAGTGCACACACAGATAAAAATACTAGTTTACCAAGTAATACAAACAGTGACACATTAAACCTACCATCTACATCTAATACCACACATAATATTACTGAAACACATGCCACTACTGATACTACTGATATACATAACATTACTGAGGATCAACACATTACTCACCAACAACATACTACTGAGGTACACAACTTACCTGTAGCTGTAAAATGTGCAAACTGTCATATAAGGTCTGGTAGAATATATAAATTTTGTATAGAGGATGTTCCACGAGAGGATATTTTTCGAAGAAAGAAGTATTTCCATTTGGGTCGTGCTATTCCGGATGTTGTAAAGTTGTGTTTATGTTGCAAGGGTTATCTAGATAAGAAAAATAATGTGACATGGGGTCTCGCTTGGACTTCGGTTATTTGGGATTTTTTAATTAATCCAAGAGAGAATTTTAATATATGGGATTGGCTTCCGGCATCGTTAAGAGAATTGTGGATAATGGAAAAGGAATTTATGTCCGATTGGTATGGAAATATTTCAGTTGATGGTGATCCATCGTTTTTTAGAGATATTACTTTAGATATCGCGCAGATTAGATTGGCTATCGAATCCATGAAGTACAAGCAAATGGAAGATATTTTGAATGCATATCCGGTTAGAGATGTTAGATGCCCATTTTCATGTTTTGAATATCCGGAAAAGGTGCAATTGATTCCTCTTTCAGTTATCCTGAAGGAAGAGATTCCCTCATTTGTTGGATTTGAGTGTAGTAAGCAACTTGTTGGAATTGCTCCAGATTGGAAAGAAACTAAGGCATTACTTAGTAAATGGGCTGTTTCTCCATCCATGGTTTTTGATGGCAAACTTGGACTTTGTCAGGCAGTTTGTGAAAATCACAAGAATGGTTCTACTGTGGAATATTTGTATCCTCCATATAACCCATGTTATGGTCCATATCCATGTGAATTTGGTGATAACCTTTTGGCTCTGGCTGTTGTTTGTCCTCGAATTATTCATAAACTTAAGCCAGGGTATTCCACACATTCCTATCAGATGGCTGAAGAGAGGATTGGATTTACAGGGATTTCTAGTTTCATTCTCACACAAAAAAGGAGGTTTGATATAACATCAGATTTTAGCGCCATTTCAGATGAACTTATTGTCCAAAATAGACCTGATTGTAAGGCAATGATTGAGGATCTGGCATTTAAGACAGATAATAAAGAGATCAAAAAAATTATCCAGGGTTTGTTTGATGCTGAACAAGTGTGTGATGATGAGCAAATAGATAAGGTGCTTTCAGGAACAACTTCTGTAAATGTTAGGGATGCTATGGCTCTCAGAAAGGCTAAGGCGAATTGTAAGGACTTGGATGCGGTTAGTTCCTCTGGCAGTAGCAGCTCTGAAGCAGATAGAGATTCACAACAACAACCACCACAAATACCTACAGAACCACAACCGAGTACAAGTAGAGCACCACAAATACCTACAGAACCACAACCGAGTACAAGTAGAGCACCACAAATACCCACAGTGCCACTGATAAGTCCAAGTACTGGTACAGCACCATTACCACAGCAGCCCCAACAAGATCATAGGAAAGAAGTTAAAAAAGTTGCCCCTTTATGGCCGACAGTTTTAATAAAATGTAACCGAGGTTATAAGGAAGGTGGATGTAAGCCTGATATTGTCAAAGTTAAGGAAGATGGAGATTTACGTTTTTTGTGGCTATGTGCTAATGTTGTGATAAATATACCTTTTCTCTGGGAAGCCCTTGTTGAATCTGTATCTGATAATAAGCATTGGCAGGGATGGTTTTTAAAATTTTGTTCAAAGTTCATACGTTCATTCCGAATACCATATAAAGCATTAAAAAAGAACCCATATGGGAAGAAAGTTTCAGAGATCGATGTGGAAAATAAAATGATATCCAAATTAGGAGTGACCTTTAGCCCTTATGCATCAGAAAATACTGCCCGCATTCTGAAAGAGTTAAGAGGGGTTCATATATGTAACATAGAATCCCGAGTTAATGTTGACTATCCAACATTATTTCCAGATAATTTAGGTATAAATGTACTTATTTTCTGGAACAAAAATTTAAGGAATGCCACCCATGATGATCCAGTTATACCAATGCACATTGAAGAATGGACATTACTATGTTTAGGTAAAACAGGGGGATTACTAGGTCAAAATTGGACAGGTGAATGTTTAGTAAAATCTGCTCGGAATGTAAGATACTGGACCTTGAAAAAGCAGTATGGTAGGGGTGTTGACAAAGCAGTACTTATGATAAATGACTTTTTACCTTTTGAAATGACGTCTTCCTGGACATTAGCAGTTTATGTTAGGAATGATTCAGAAGAAGTAAAAAAAGTAAGAGAACAACTGTTATCATTCATGGGTGGACAAAATAAAGCGAAATGCCTAGAACATGGCAATGCACTAATTACGGATATACAAAAGTGCCTATATAAATGTCAGGAAAAAAAATTCGAGAATGCAAAAGTTTGTGGCTTACAGTCCAAAGTAAGGTGCCCCCAAGACGGTTGTACGGCATGTGTATGTAAGAAACACCTGAATGCTATAAAGGATGATACCATTAAATACATAACACCAATGCCTCAACCAGATGCAATACCACCAGAAAAAAGACCTGAGTTCAGCAGTGATGACGACTATTGGTATGGAAGTGATGATGAAAGAGGACCCAGAATTGATGGAAAAGATAAAACAGATGAGCCTGATTTAGTAGAAAGGGTAGGATTGAATACTGGGGACAATTTAAGGTTAAGTGATAGTAGTGATACAGATACATCAATAGATATAACGGACTTTGCCACTTACACAGGTGTTCAAGATAGTGAAATTAATGAAAATATAGAAACAGGTGTTCCACAAACAGATAGTGCAGCTAGACAAGTTGATTTTAGAGTTGATGGTGAATTCTGTCCTGGGCATGTTTTGTTCAATTATGTGCAGCGACTATTAGTCAGGCCAGGCAAGCAACTAAGATATTCTAATATACATGAACGCTTTGTACAAAATATGATTTCGACATCACCAGATTGCTCTGTTTCCCTTTTGTACCCAGAGGCTCAGACACACCCGTCAATTTTTTTTATACAGTTACCCGATGGAACTATTCCTGGGGCAATTCCTCTGCCCCTTTGTGGTACCTCAGCTGAGAATCGTAGATATGGTTTTGCTGGTCTGCGAGACCATGTTAGAACACGAATAAAAAATGGTAGTTCTCTAACAAGCACGAATCCTGAGTACATACAGGAATGCTTTGATGCAGTTATAAATCTCGAGAGTAGGAAATTTGACACCAGAGTAATTAAGCATAGGGGTTGGGAGGGACCTGTTGGAATGGAAGTATCCACTGCATACTTAGCAAAAAGTCCAGAAATGACAAAACTAGATAGAGGGCATGCAGATGTTAGGGTTATGGAATTGGCTAGCCTTATAGCAGCATATGGTAAACCAAGGTATTTTTATACATTTACATGCAACATGGAAACAGAACCTGGACTAAGTCAGATATTCAACCAGGTTGATGAACTTTGTCGTGAGTACGTAAAAATTGAAGTTGATGGTGAACGAGTAGACTCAGATTTATATAAAATTAGAGAATCAGAAATTGTTGATGCAGTACATAAAGCATCTATGATAGAAAATATATCCGGCTGGTACAGATCATCAAGGTACTTCCTGGATTATCTAAAAAACAGTGATGAGATTTTTGATGGAAAAGTTGCACATATATGGGCAAGGGCAGAGTTTCAAACTAAGACAGCAAATCTCCCACATTGGCATACGCTAATTTGGATGGACCCAAGCGAATCTGAGGAAACATCTCTAGACAGAATAGTTGCTGACCCAGGATACCTTTTGGAGGAAAGAGATACGTTAATAAAATTGGGATTTATAGGGAAAGAGGATATTGACATGATTGACCTGGTTGAAAGATGTAAGACACTTTTGACTCATGACTGTAAAAAACGTAACAAGGGATGTCATGTACAAAGATACAACGATGATGGTGAGCTGGAATCGCGTTGTAAAGTCCCGAGATACTTGAATTCTGGTGAAAACAAATACGAATTACTGCCAAATACCCACGATGATGAGGCCATGGAAATATTGGACTCAATTGGGTTAGCAGAAGAAGATCCTAACATGCCCCATCAAAGAACACTCAACCCACTGCCACCAATTAGACAGGGTAGGTTTGTGTACAGATCTGATGACACAGGGATATCTCCATTCAATACTTTATTATTTGGAGCAAAGAAGTGCCAGCAAAATATACTTTTTCTAGATGATAAGACATGCAGTGATTATGTCGCAAAGTACGCAGCAGGTGAGGATGCAAAGGCTAATGTGACACTAAAACCAGGAACAGGACAGGATGATATTAAGGTTACAATTGGAGATGTCGAGAATATAAAGATTACTACTCAGAAAATAACAGAGAAACAGAAAAAGGATAAGGAAAAAAATAAGAAAAATTCATTCGATGCCAAACTAATTGCAATTACAGAAAGTGCTTGTCATTTACTTGATTATAAAATTGTATTCCCTGGGGTGGAATTTATACATATCCCAACAGTTTCCCTTGAAAATAGGCAGGTATTTGTGCTGAATTACTCCAAAAGGAATGTCACTGATGAGCCCGAAAATGATATCATTGAAGTAGTAAAAGTACGTAGAGATTTGCAGCTACCCGAGTGTAGACAGTTCACTGTAAATCAGGAAGTGATAATGCGAGATAGGATAAACATGGGGAACTGTGCATCTACAATAGATGTAATATCTTCATTTAGTCTACGGCCACCATTTTTACTTTTTGTAAATGAACTGAAAACATATTTGACGTGGTTTGCACGGAATGAACGTAAAGGCAGGGACACTTCAGCACATTCACAATATGTAAAGTTCGATGTATTAGAATCGAGTTGGGTAGATGGAGATAATAGGGTGGTTAAGATACGAGAATCAGCCATTGAAACAGCTAAGCAGTATGCTGCTACTATAGGACTGGATCAGCCAAATTATTTTCAGAATGCCCAAGATTTCATAAATATACTTGAATTAACAGAGCTAGATCAAGATATTTATGACAGGTTTGTGTACAAACACTGTGAGTACCCGAATAAAATACCCGTGCCCGTTTACTTTAACATATCACCCTCAAATCCAACAAAATTTTTAGTACATATTGCACTTAGCATGGGTAAATTTGAAACTGAATTAGATATATTTGGTGTCCCTAATATGAGAAAAGCACTAGTTAAAGCTAAATTGCTGCCAGATCTGCCAGAATATAGTGAGGAGCACGTCAATGCATTACTAAAATTATATTTAGAACAACAGATGCGATTTATACCTGGATCAGCATCCAAATTTGATAAAAATCTAAAAGCAGCAAAAATTAGCTTGGGAGAACTTATATTGAACAATGAAATAACGTCTTTCCAGACACCACAAATTTTACTTTCTCAGTTAAGAGATGCAGCGTCAGAGAAATTAAAAGAGATGATACTCTCAAATCGTACGTCTATCTGTACAACTGTAAGAGAAAAATTAGTGCATGAGGGAGTTTCTAACTTGCCCGCAGTTCATGACCTAATAAATGCAACAGTAGCAAACCAATTAAATTATCAACCAGTAATTGAGCAAATAGCTGGACAAAGTGATGAATCATTTAAGGAACAAAGTGAAAACTTATGTGAAGGACTGCTAGCGATCGATAAATATACATCAGGAATGTACTCCTCAATAAGATTTCCTTTCCTTGTAGGTGGTCCTGGGTGTGGAAAGTCACACATACTAAAATTGCTCGTGATATATGCTTTAAGTAAGGGGCTCAATATTATAGTAACAGCTATACAGGGTGAGACAGCACTAAAGTATGGCGGTCGACATCTCCACCACATAATGCCCATTCCTGTAACAAAAAGGGGTGCAAATATGAAAGTAAATGTTTTAGCTGAACGAACAATACTTAGTTTAAAGAGAACGCTAGATAAGGTTGCTTTTTTGCAGCGTATAGATATTGTATTTTTCGAGGAGGTTGGAATGCTCTCAAGTGAACTATATGGAGTAATGGATACCGTTTTAAGACATTATAAAAAAAGTTCATCACCATTAGGAGGTTCACTAATGATAGCTGCAGGTGACCACTGGCAACACCCCCCAGTTTCAGGCCATATGATCTGGCAGAGCATGAATATGCTAACTACCAATAAAATTTTGCATTTTAAGCATTATGTAAGAAGTAGGAATGATCGTGAGTTGCAGCGAATAAATAACTTATGTAGGACAAACGTTTTAACAGAAGATGAGATCAAAGAATTTAAAGAAATAATCGGAAGACGTTGTCAGTTTGTACGTTATTGGGATAATGTCCCGGATACAACTTTACGGGTATTTAGTAAAAGGGCTGCAGTTAGGTCAGCAACAACAACTTTGCTCGATAAAATTATGGACCCTGCCAGGGGTATAGCCTACTTCAAATCAATTGCTTATGACACAGAAACAACAGAAGGTTATAGGTATAACACAGCACGTAGGTCGACTATTAATAGTTTAAATTATCACTGTGCACAGCAAGAGATGTTAGTTTTATATAAGGGAGCACGTATGACATTAACAATGAACGATCCAGAGAGTAGGTTCTCACAGGGACAGTTTGTACTAGTTTTTTCTATACCACAGGATCAGACGCAGCCAGTAGTTGTACTGGTTGCACCACCAGGGACCAGAAACACCCCCGATATAGAACTTGACCAAATTCCTTGGGCCAAGGTGTCTCTCAAAATGCACGAAACAGCTGTGGTAGTAATAAGTAAAGCACTTAGTGCAAGAAGAAAACAGTACCCTTTATGTCATTACATATCACAAACAGGACATAAGGTGACAGGGGATACTGTGGTGGGAGATCTAGCTACACAGATAGAAACCCAACAACAGAGAAAGTCTAAAAATGATACGTCATATAACTTATGGCAGAGATCGCAATTAAATGTTTTGGAAAGTAGGGTTGAAGATTTACATAATTTGATATTTGTTGGTGATAAAGAAAGAACATTAGCTGCAATTGAAAAACTTTTACGACGGAGAGTGGCATGGATGGAATGGGTGGACCACCTAATAGAAACCCTCTCCAATTCTGGACCATCTAGACCGATACCTGTTGACTATACATTTCATCCATTCCGAGTTAGCGATATTGCCCTTCCTGATGACCCAGTTGGATACATATACTGCTTAATAAGTACAAAAAATCAAAATCTGACCTATATAGATCAGTCACAAAATTTAGCACGTGCAGTAAATGACCATAACACTGGTCGGTATTCTAATCGCATAACCGAAAAACATGAAAATAGACCGTGGGGAGTTATGTCATACATTATTGGGGTAGACGACATGTTTGGAAACCTTGAAACACGGCAAGTTATAGCTGATGATTGGAGACATATCAGAAATACAAAGTATGGTCCGGAAGCAACACCACAGGAAGTGCAAAGAGCAGGATTAGAGTGTACTAAAAAGTGGACTCCACTTCATAAAGATATTAAATATGTCCAGTTGACAAAATTTTAAAAAATATATAAAGGAGAAGATCAGAAGCTAGATTAGAAAGAGAAAGGCAGGATAAGTCAAGGATGCACTACATAGGGAATTTTATAGGTCTGTCTTATTTGCTCCCACAGTTTTATTTTATTTTATTTTTAACATTGCGTACTCCTATATATTATGCTGCTCGGTGTGAGCTCACGCTTGCTCGGGTTGGTTTAATATTTAAATTTATTTTGTTTTTGTTCTCATTATAGTAATATTTATCATTACTGCTCTGGTCTTCGGTCGAGCATTGCGCGCTGAGATTTGAGTGGTATATTATTTTATTTTTTATCTCCATTTTTTCGCTATATTTATTATACTGCTCTGGTACAGGGTCGAGCATTGCGCGCCCTGTCTAGGGTGGAATAATATCTTGCAACCTTTATTTTTAACATTACATACTCCTATATATTATGCTGCTTGGTGTGAGCTCACGCTTGCTCGGGTTGGTTTAATATTTAAATTTATTTTGGTTTTGAGAGCACTCACAAAATTTCGCACGTGCAGTAAATGACCATAACACTGGTCGGTATTCGAATCGAATAACTGAAAAACTTGAAAATAGACCGTGGGGAGTTATGTCATACATTATTGGGGTAGAGGACATGTTTGGAAACCTTGAAACACGCCAAAGTTATAGCTGATGATTGGAGACATATCAGAAATACAAAGTATGGTCCAGAAGCAACACCACAGGAAGTGCAAAGAGCAGGATTAGAGTGTACTAAAAAGTGGACTCCACTTCATAAAGATATAAAATATGTCCAGTTGACAAAATTTTAAAAAATATATAGAGAAGATCAGAAGCTAGATTAGAAGGAGAAAGGCAGGATAAGTCAAGGATGCACTACATAGGGAATTTTATAGGTCTGTCTTATTTGCTCCCACCGTTTTATTTTATTTTATTTTTAACATTGCGTACTCCTATATATTATGCTGCTCGGTGTGAGCTCACGCTTGCTCGGGTTGGTTTAATATTTAAATTTATTTTGGTTTTTTTCTCATTATAATAATATTTATCATTACTGCTCTGGTCTTCGGTCGAGCATTGCGCGCTGAGATTTGAGTGGTATATTATTTTATTTTTTATCTTCATTTATTTCGCTATATTTATTATACTGCGCTGGTACAGGGTCGAGCATTGCCCGCCCTGTCTAGGGTGGAATAATATCTTGCAACCTTTATCTCTATTTTTCTATTTGCTACTCTAGCTTTCTAGGCGTGCATTAGCTCACCTGGGCTAGATAGTAATTTTATTTTATTATTCAGTTTAAAGGCGTAGCTTAAGGTGTATTTGCTACTCTAGCTTTCTAGGCGTGCATTAGCTCACCTGGGCTAAGTAGTAACTGTTTATTGTAATGTTGAGTAGGCTGAAGTAGCCAGATATACTGTATTTAAAGCGCCATTCCTATTGCTAGTGTAACTAGCATTTTTTTGAATTTTTTTTTATTTTTTTTGCTAGTGAGACCACAAGTATGCATGTTGCTGCTTGTACTAGCAATATGGATTTGGTTGTACAGTAGGTCTTGTTCATAGGCTGATACATACAGTAAATAACAAAAATGAAAGGCTTAGCTTAAGGTTAAGGGTATGGTGCTGCCAGTACGAAGGCTTAGCTGAACGATTTTTACAGTTACTACAATCACAGCAACACTAATTACATATACAACTTACCACTACTTACTATAATACAGGAACGTCACATTAATTCCATTACTACATTACAGTTATAATAGTATACTATAGTACTTACAATAATAAAATATATTTTTGTTCTTATATTCGTGTTATTATTTTTTATTTTATAAATCATGGGGACTGCTTTAGTTTTGAGTCGAGCATTGCGCGCTCTGACTAGAGTCAGGAACCATGATTCAGAACCATAGGCCTCTTATATCTCTTTTTGTTCTCATCTCCTTGTTATTTATTTTATTATAGCATTATTATTATTATATTATTTTATTTCTATATGTATATGTACATGGGTATCTGTTTTTTTTACTGTTTGTTAGTTTCCCGTTTGTTTGTTTTTATCTATTTGTCTGTTTAATGGCTAGATATTTTATCTGTTCGTATGTATGTAGGGATGTTTGTTTTTTATGTGTTTGTATCTGTATTGTACACATTTGGTGCCATAGTAATAATGAAATCAGAGAGGAACAGCTTGCATGGTATGTGTGGAATTACAAATGATTGTACTGGTTGGTATTTCCTGAAACACACTAACTACACTATTGTTGGGACAGACTCAGGGTGAAGATATGACCAAAGTGTAAGATGGAATAAAGGTAAGATAACTACTCAGTAACTACTCATATGATCATACATAATATAGATTACTCTGATATGGAACAGTCGGTATGTATGTATATATGTTGTATAAAAAATACTGATGTATCTGCAGCAGTTACATATCAACCAGTACTATCATCATCTTATCGGACAATAGAGAAAATATGACTAATATGCATTATATAATATAAACATTATTATGTAATATATAAATTTATAAAAATTATAAAATATTTAAATAAAAATATATAAAAAATATAAAATATCTGAAAAAATATAAAAATATAAAAATATCTCAATATAAAAATTTAAAAAATACAAGTTGAGATAATGAAAAAAATATATAAAATAGCAGTGCAAATAAAGAAAAATATAAATAAATTGTAGTTTAAATACCAAAAAAAAATTTAAAAAAAAATATATAAAACACATGTTGAAATACAAAAAAATATAATAATTATTTTTAAATACAAAAAAATATAAATAATCACAAAATATTATACTAATGTGATTCTACCATACTTCAATCTTCTCATTATCCCTGTGATAGCTAAACTTGACTATATTGCTTTACTCGAGCTATTCTTTAGAATTATATGTGTGTGTATATTATATTATATTATATGTTATATATGTAGGAGTTTTTTTGTATATGTTCTATATTTTGTATATTATGAACGGTGTGCGGTTTTCTGTAAATGGTATAGGGGCCTAAATGCGGGCAGTTATCTGACATCAACTGGGCAACCTTCTTTATTGGGGCTCTGTTAACCCAGGAAGTTGTTGATATAGTGCCATATTTATGGATTGCAATATTAACCTGACTGTTACCTCCCACAAACTGGGCAACCTTCTTAATTGGGGCTCTGTTAACCCAGGAAGTGATGTGTTGTATGTATTGTATGATTGTGCATTGTGTTTGTATATATATTATTCCTAAATACAAAAAAATGAAAAAAATTCCACAAAATACCAAAAAAATAACAAAAAAGTATTATGCAAAAAAAATATTATCTAAACACAAAAAATTCAGAAATGTTTATATACATATGTAATTAATTATTGCTTCATGTTTATATTATATATACATATTATTATAACCCTTTCAGTATTTTCTCTATTGTCCAATAAGTTATTGTTAATACTGGTTGATTATTTGATAGTGCAGTAACCTACCATCAGTATTTTTTGTATTACATATATACATACATACCGATTGTTCAAGTGGAGTTACTATATTATGTATGATTATGTGAGTTCTTACATACTCAATAGTTATCTAACATTTATTCCACCATATACTTTGGCCTTGTCTTCATTCTGAGCAGTTCCCAATAATGGTATAGTTATTGTGTTACAGGACATACCAACCAAGACAGTCACTTGTCTTTCTTTATATATCATTCAAGCTTTTCCTCTCGGATGTCATTATTACTCCACCAAATGTGTGTTTGTTTGTCTGTATGTCTGTCTGTCTATTTTTATGTCTGTTAGTCACTCTGTTCTATGTATGTCTGTATCTGTTATGTATTCTTTGTCTGATGGGCTGTCTTTCTATGTGTTTTTATGTCTGTTAGGATGTCTGCTCTATATCAGTCTGCTTGTGTCTGTCTCTCCTTATATTTATGTGTGTATATTAGTCTGCTTATGTTTGTGCTTATGTATATGTCAGTTTGTTTAATTTCATGTCTGTTTGTCAGTTTTTTCTATATATGTTTGTATCTGTTTGCTAATGTCTTATGTATTGTTTATTAGTGTGGATGTTCTTCTGTTATTCAGTTTTGAGATCTGTCTGTCCATTTGTATGTATATCTGTTGGTATATGTATTTGTTGTATGTATTACTACCTGTCTGTTTTTGAGTTACTCAGTCTGTTCTATATCTGTCCTGTATATAAGTATGATGTCTGTCTCTATGTTTGTCTCTCTGTCAGTAAGGTATTTGTTTTATATTGGGTGTATATATATATATTTTTTTATATTTTCCTTTAGTCTAGACCACGTCACTGCTACACCATTTACATTATATAACATTACACCATAGAGCATCACATACATGCTATTACTACATACTATAGTAGGCATATTTACAATAGTAAAATCTATTTTACTGTTATTTTAATGTTCTTATTTTCTTAATATAATATTTACAATTGCGCTTTGCTTATTATTTGTTATTATTTTCTTGTTATTATTTTATTTTCTAAATCATGGGGACTGCTCTAGTTTTGAGTCGAGCATTGCGCGCTCTGACTAGACCCAGGAACCATGTTTCAGTACCATATACCTCATGTATCTCTTTTTTGTTTTTTCATCTTCTATTTCTCTCATATTTTATTTTTTTCTTTTCATCTTCTATTCTGTTACTTAATTTTATTATAACATTGATATTATTATATATTTTATTTATTATTTTATTATATATATTTTGTCTTATCATTTGTATACTAATAAACATAGTTAGTTACCTAACATACTAATATAGTTTCAGTTTTACGTTTACTAACTTGCTTGAACTCATCTCTTATTGAGGTGATAATTATGTTTATTTACTTAATATATTTTACAATAGAATTACTACAAAAAAAAGATAAAATTACGTAGTTTAATTAAATACAAAATTACATTAGAATTTATTTATATATATATTTCTGTATGGTAGGAAATCCACTATCATTTGTAATATTGAATTAATTTAATGCAACTGATACCAGTCTAAAGTCTGTATAAAAGGATGATAGCTACCAAAGTAATAAATTAATGCACTATTTAATTTATTTTTCAGATCAACCAAGATATGCTAGAATGCAGAATTACCCTCAAGATTCCTAGTTGATAATAGAGGATACTGATGACATGCACTCAGCCACAGACAGATTAACGGAATCAATCTAAGCTCTTAACCGAAATTACATTGACTAAACTCAAATCACTCCATGGACTGGAAATATTCAAACTTAAAATATTTAATTTAGTGGTGAACTCCTATGCTGTATTTGAATATTTAATTTAGTGGTGATCTCCTATGCTGTATTTGAATATTTAATTTAGTGGTGAACTCCAATTCTGTATTTGAATATTTAATTTCTACCATACATATTAAATATATATATATGGATTTGGTGTGCAAATTTACAGAGTTATATAATCATCTTTTGTATTGAGAGATATCTAATAAACAATATTTGTTATCAAATTCATAAATTTATTATTTGCATATGCCCCTTTCTGTCCCTTTATATTTACTATAAATAGCACATTGAAAGAAGGCCATTTGGAAAAAGTAAACATGATTTCATTGAACATTAATTGGAATTATGTAGACGATACTTGAGGCCGAAGCCTATTACATAGTCATATTACATATACATATTCAAAATTCCAGGATTTATAGACTGAGATAGATTTCCAAATGCGGCTGTGGTAAAAGACTCTAAATTGAATAGTTTGTTGTTGTTGTCGATAATCGATTAGCATATGACGTAAACAAACATTTTATAGCCAAAAACAATTACCAATTGATGGAAAGGAGCAGGTTAGAAAGTCCGGATTTTCTAATCAAAACAATAAATAGTCACTTTTCCAAATGAGGGAAAGGGGCAGGTTACAGATGCGGACATTTCTAACCAAAACAATAAACGGCCACTTTACCAATTGAGGGAAAGGAGCAGGTTACAGAGGCGGGATTTTCTAACCAAACAATAAACGATCACTTAACTAATGGAGGGAAAGGAGCAGGTTACAGAGGCTGGATTTTCTAACCAAAACAATAAACAGTCACTTTACCAGATCAGGGAAAGGAGCAGGTTACAGAGACGGGATTTTCTAACCAAAACAATAAACAACGATCACTTAAGTAATTGAGGGAAAGGAGCAGGTTACAGAGGCGGGATTTTCTAACCAAAACAATGAACAGTCACTTTACCAAATAAAGGAAAGGAGCAGGTTACATAGATGGTATTTTCTAACCAAAACAATAAATGGTAACATTACCAATTGAGGAAAAGGAGCAGGTTACAGAGGCGGGCTTTTCTAACCAAAACAATAAACGATGACTTGACTAATTGAGGGAAAGGAGCAGGTTACAGAGGCGGGCTTTTTTAACCAAAACAATAAACGATCACTTTAACTAATTGAAGGAATGGAGCAGGTTACAGAGGCGTGAGTTTCTAACCAAAACAATAAACGATCACTTTAACTAATTGAGGGAAAGGAGCAGGTTACAGAGGCGGGAGTTTCTAACCAAAACAATAAACGATCACTTGACTAATTGAGGGAAAGGAGCAGGTTACAGAGGCGGGCTTTTCTAACCAAAACAATAAACGATCACTTTAACTAATTGAAGGAAAGGAGCAGGTTACAGAGGCGTGAGTTTCTAACCAAAACAATAAACGATCACTTTAACTAATTGAGGGAAAGGAGCAGGATACAGAGGCGGGAGTTTTTAACCAAAACAATAAACGATCACTTGACTAATTGAGGGAAAGGAGCAGGTTACAGAGGCGGGCTTTTTTAACCAAAACAATAAACGATCACTTTAACTAATTGAAGGAATGGAGCAGGTTACAGAGGCGTGAGTTTCTAACCAAAACAATAAACGATCACTTTAACTAATTGAGGGAAAGGAGCAGGTTACAGAGGCGGGCTTTTCTAACCAAAACAATAAACGGTCACTTTAACTAATTGAAGGAAAGGAGCAGGTTACAGAGGCGGGATTTTCTAACCAAAACAATAAACGATCACTTGACTAATTGAGGGAAAGGAGCAGGTTACAGAGGCGGGATTTTCTAACCAAAACAATAAACGATCACTTAACTAAATGAGGGAAAGGAGCAGGTTACAGAGGCAGGATTTCCTAACCAAAACAATAAACGATCACTTAACTAATTGAGGGAAAGGAGCAGGTTACAGAGACCGTTCTTTCTAACCAAAACAACAAACGATACCAATTTACCAATTGAGGAAAAGGAGCATTTTATGGCGGCATTTTTTACATTATGTACAGTTGTATATATCCTTTATTGGGACAACCCCTTTGCACTGATCTGTTAGTTTAGAACTACATTATATTGTACCACTACAGCTACCCATAACATTACTGTTGTCATGATCCATTTTAAATGCATTATCCAGATAGTATCAATTATCTAAAACTTATCAATTATTTAAAAGGTAGCGCGGTCAGCCGGTACTAAAATTATGAAATAAGTTTATTAATTACCATCATTCTCTCATTTACAACTGTTTAGGCTACATATCAGACAGAGTACTGGTATCAGTATCTATTGTACAGGAGCTGAGTAGTATAATGCTATATAATTATTTCTAAGGCATAGGCTTTATATCTACATACAATTCCGCAATAATACTGCAAAAAACTGCCCTATATACTAATACCGGTACTGATAGCCTAAGAGAACAGCAGTAGAGAAACCGGTATCATGGAACCTAACGGTAGATTTCTGGTGGACATAACAAGTAAAAAAAGGACATTATGTGTGATTTAAACGGACAAGAAAAATTATTGCGATCAATAATTATGGTTAAATATATTGATGGGCCCTCATTTACTATTTATAATGAAATCTAGGGCCAAACCTGAATAATATAGATAGAAATAATGATGTAGATATTAATGATTTTCAATGAGGAACACGCTGGTTTTTAAATTTCCAAAAAAGACCCAGTAGATCAGGAGATATAGAAATTTTTGGAATGTTCGGAATTTAGCCCGCAAAGACTACTAATGTTGTTCAAAGTATCGCGCTTACAATCACAAGTCTGATAATTAGCGAAATATATGAAATATTTTAAATCGCGATTTTAACCATGAAAAATTCACTTAATTGAAAAAGTTTAAAAGTCAAAAATGTTTAGAATCATCGATAATAGGGGGGTAGGCGAAATCTCAAAATCCAAAAATGGCGGCAAATTTTAATTAATTTTTTTGCATGCACTTTGGGCCCTTATAACTCCCGAACCATTGGTCCAAATAAAAAACCGATTTCAGATTCGGGATCAGCATGCTCTAGTTAGGTAAGAAAAATGTTTTGAAAAAATTTCGACAAGATTTGGTGTTTGACAAAAAATTAAAAAAATTAAATTATTATTCTAGAACTTTAACGACCTATAAAACCAGTCCGGTTTGACGAAACGTAAAACTGACTCGATATTCGGTGCCAGCGACCTCGAATTAACTAAATAAAAAGCCAATTTCGGGGTGATTTAGTGTTTACGAAAAAAATTTTTAATTACGTCAAAATTCTAGAACTTTCGGCCCCTATAAAATTCGAACCGTAGGTCGAAATGCAAAACTGACTCGAAATTCGGAATCAGCGACCCCAAATTAACTTAAAAAAAAAATATCGACCGATTCTGAGAAAAAAAAAATTTGAGCTCTGAAAATCGGAAAAAACCGCAAGCTCCGCGTGCATCGAAATTTTCAAAAAAAAAAATCCGAAAATTTTTTGTCTCCGATTTCGATGAAATTTGGTATGCTGGTACCGATTGTAATTATAAGGTTATCTTTTGAAGGAATTTTGAAATAAATCATTAGGGGCCGAGCTACGGCACTTTGAACTTTGATTTGAGGGCCCCCACGGACCCGAAATTTGGGACCTTAAAAATTCGTTTTTTATAAAAACAATGTTAAGCGATTTTGTAGAGAATGAAAAGTTATTCCGACCGTTTCTAGTCTCAAGGTCAGGGGATTTGCGGTTCTCGAGATATTGCGCATTGAATATCGGATGTTTTTGCGAGTCGCAAATATTCGGCCCCACTTTTCGGGCGGAAGACTCGCTCGAAACAAAAAATTACCCAAATCCAAAAAGTTACTACCCCCTTCGATCTGTCTATTAAAAAAAGTTTCGAGATCGTAGCCCCGATAATAAAAAAAGTAGCGTGGAATGCCGTTTTCGCATTTTTGCGCATTTGCGATATTTGCGGATTTTGGGGCTTCGTATATCGCAACTTCCCGACGACTTTGGAAGAAAGTGGTTAATATTTCTTGTAGAGCTATCTTTCCTCTATCCAACAACGAAAGAATCGTATCCGTAGGCGAACGCGCGGCCGAGCTATAGGCGTTTCCGTACAGTGACTCTTGTCGCACGAACATGCAAAATATGCATTTTGCGTAAATGCGGGAAAACGGACGGTACGACCCCGATTTTTTTTTGATGAATTCGAAGCTCGTCGACATTAGAAACTTTCTGACGAGGGAAATTTCGATTGAAAGTTTTTAAGTTGGTCAACCAAGCCGAGGAAAAAATTGAAAATTTTTTTATCGCATATCGCACCCGCATTTGCGTGCGTATCGCGCTTACGAGGTCGAAATTAAAAAATCGAAAACAATCTTCCTTCTTAGAATTTTCTCCTCTATCTTTCGTAGTTTCACCATTTTTGCGTAGCATGTCCCCTTATATGGTCTAGCCAGCTGGAGACGTAAATTCCTACAAGTTGGGCCTTCTCGGTTGGTGAGGCGACGCCGAATTTTGTTGAGAAGGCGTCGCAGGGTTAGGGGGGACGGGACTCAGCGACATTCAACGAGCTTTGGAAACTCTTCAAAAGTAATCTTATGGAATTTTGTTAAACATTACCATTTTTTCTAATTAGACAATTTTAATTAAAAATATGATAATTAATTAATTAAAATAAAATTGGCTAATTAAAAATTATATAAGATAACTTTTGTAGAGTCGATCACGCTGAGTACAAAAAAGTAGGTTGCAACAAATTTGGACCAAAATTGGGGGATTAGTGGAAATTTTAGTGAAATCTTTAATTCCGCCGCCACCCGCTAGGGGGGGGGGGCTATACATTTTCAAATTTTACTATAAAGGCTATTTGGCCTTCCATACAGTGGCTGACCATGACAAAATAGCAATATTATAATTTAACACTAATTGACAACCATTTAAAAAAAAAGGTTCATGGGGGGTATACCCCCCCCCCCCCCCCTCCCCCTTAAACAAATGAAATAATTCAAATAAAACCAGGATTATATTTATTACGAATGCAGCCTATTACAGCGGTACTATTAAATATTAGGTATTACTATTAAACGCCGGGGCGTTTATTCGGGGACAGGCGTTTAGTTGCTAATTTGATGGTGAGGGGGGGCGTTTATTCGGGGAAGGCGTTTAAGTTGCTAATTTGATGGTAAGGGGGGGGGGGGGGGGGGCGTTTATTCGAGTAAATACGGTACATCTATGAGCAAGACAAATAAGACAGCTTGCTTATTATTTACCACGCAAAATGATTAGATGAGTATTTAATCCTGATTCTTTATATAGAATTAATAATTCTTAGCTAAATAATTTCGTTGGGGGTGTTGACGTTGTAAATTAATATTTCAGTATCAATACTATCGGCATAAGTTAAGTTTTAATTTGTCTTATAAATTGGGTCGCCTCCACGCCTAAAATATTTAATTGGTATCTCATAACTGAATCTCGTGCTGCGCGAAGTCCTCACGAACGTTTTGTTATTCACCAACAAAATTACAATTCATTGCAACAAAATACAATACCGGGTTCGACGTATTCTTTGAAAACACTAAGACAGCATAGCAATTAATTAATATGACTCATTAGCAGCATGCAATATGCCTAACTAACAACTTCACCACTTAATTAGTAATATTTCCAGCTGTTTTTGTATAAAGTATTATCATCAGTGCTGTCTGGATCCTGTTGGACACGGGATATATGAAAATAATAGCAGTTTCAACAGATTTATATTATATTTCTATTTTATTTGTTTATTTAATTAAACTTTAGCTCATTAATATAATGTTATAAATATACCAAGTTCTTCTGACACCGCAGTTTGTAAATTAAATTATAATTCATAGGTTTTTAATTAAATATAAATTAATTATTGTTGACTAATTAATTCTAAAGTCTGTAGGATTAAAAAGAAGCACAATGAGCCAACCGGGGTGTTGGTAAATAAACAAATCGTGTACATCTGGTATAACAAAATTATTCTATACATTTATAACAACGGGGTATAAAACCCCTAAAACCGAATAGTTCGGTTGTTAGGTGTTCTTGTTCTTAATTTAGCATTTTGGCTAGAAAATTTATATTTGGAAGAGGCGGGGGGGGGGGGGGGGTCACTAATTTCGAAAAAGGTCGATTTTTCAATGACAACCCCCCCCCCCCCCCCGCCCCAGTGCAGATTTTTATGAGGATTTCAAAACTTCAAACCGTTTGTTAATAGCTAATGTAAGTTCAAAAGTTATGAGTGATAATGTTAACCTTACTCTGTGTAAGTGTCTGTGAAAAGTGTCTGTCTGGGATTGTGTTTCTGCACGGTTTGTCTGTCAAAATATAAAAAAGGCTATTCTTTCTAGGTAAAAGTTATGTTATGGGGTTTTCCTGGTCGCTGATTTCATTCCAAACGTCAGTTTTCACTTTTAACGAAAACTATTATGTATCTATGTCTGTCTGTCAGTCCTGTCTGTCCGTCCGACAATCTGTCTGTCAAATTATAAGGACATGATACCATCATAGCTAAACTTTTTGTTGTGGTTTTCCTGGTCGCTGATTTCATTTCCGATGTCAGTTTTAATATTTAGAGAAGTCTATTATGTCTGTCTGTCGTCTGTCTGTATGTCTCGTCTGTCAAAATTTAAGGAAAGCACTTCCAACTAGCTAAAAGTTTTGTTATGGAGGTTTATCCTGGTTGCTGATTTCATTTCCGACGTCAGTTTTCACTTTTAACAAAACCTACATATGTCTGTCTGTCGGTTTTTCTGTCTGTCCAGCGATCTGTCTGTCAAAAGTAATAGGAAAGCATACCAACCAGCTAAAATTTAGTTATAGGGTTTTATGGTTGTTGATTTCATTTCCGATGTCAGTTTTCATGTATTACGCATCCACGTTGTCTGTTCAGTTGTCGGTCATATTTTGACGGACAGACCGACAGCAATTCAGACAGACAATGACGCAGTCAAATGAGAAAACTGACTTCAGAAAAGAAATCAACGACCCGGAAAACCCTTACAACAAAACTTTCAGCTGGGTTGTGTGCATTCTAACATTTGAATTAATTAAATTACTTTAAATATGCGTTTTGTGAAAAATGCAGCAAATTTTAAATTTCAAAATACAAAGGCTTTTCCAAAAATGAACGAATTCGCGTGAAATTTGGCACGAACGATGCTGGGTGACGCTTAATACCTCCTAACACCATTTTTTTAATTTTGTTTGTGGTTGCTGAAATCTAGGCCATAAAGTGTCAAATGTAAGTCAAAAAATGGCAAAATATGTCAAAAATGTGGCAAAACAAGAAAAACAGTTTTTAGTCCATCAATTTTTGAACGAACATTTATCAAAATTCTGGTAACAACAGGGTCGTTTCAGAATGTCATTGTGCACAAATGTTGAAATGAAACGAAATGATAAGAGCCTTCGCATTTTAATAAATAATTGCATAAATTATGCAATTTTAATTAGGTTAAAAATTAAAAATTTTTAATTTTTTTTAAAACTTTTAATCCCCCATTGTATACAAAGTGTGCAAAACATCAATTAATTAGGATACAATCCAGTCTCCTAAATAATGGGATGACAATGTTAATTAGTGACCCACCCCCCCCCCCCCCCCCCCCCCTTAAGTTTCGCACAACAAATAATCAGATACATCCGCGTGAGAATCTCCACATACAGAGCTGATAACACCCAGAATATTACACGAGGATATAATTATCTTATAAAACAACAAGTAATTCACATTATTCCTACAGTCAATAACGACATCCAGTTTTACATTAATATTTACAATTGAGTTATTTTATTGTATTGTTTTACACTTAATCCACAAACTCCCTGGAATATTTAATGAAGTCCAGTTTAATTATTATTGTAACAATTCGAAGAGAATATCGATTGTTTATGGGACGGGAGAGGCACATTCAGTTATAGTTCAGGGCAGCGAACGGTCGGAGATCGTAGAGAAACATTTAACGCGACTGAAATAGAAGGGGGGATATAAAGCGGAGTCATGGACTCCTAGAGGAGTGATTAGGGAGTCCTGTTGGAGTGGGGAGCCAGATCGGTAGACCGTCTGGAGACTGTAGGACTTCCAGGAGAGCTTGCAATGCGGCCGGTGTCTAACCGGCGAGATGGTCAACTCGAGGTAGAAGACCTGCTCGCCCGGGGGCGTCTGTGCCCGTCGGTAACGGGGGGCCGAGCGACAGACCGCGAGGATCCGGTCGCCCACCAGCTTGTACTGGCCGGACGCGAGGCCGGACAGCCTGGCGGCGGGCTCCCGCAGTCTGGGGACCACCAGAGCGGGGTCCTCGGTGGTGGTGACCACGAGGACGACCCCCTCGGCGGGGAGGAACCGCAGCAGGCGGTAGTAGCGGACGGTGTGCCACTCGGCGTAGAAGCCGCAGCCGGTCGCCTCGCCCTGCCGCATGTAGGTGACCCGGGAGACGTAGACCCCGTGGCCGTAGACGTGGGGTCGCGTCAGGTATGCCTGTCGCCAGGACGACGACGGGGCGGGGATACCGCTCGAGGGTCTACCGAGCGCTCGCGTACAGACGCGTCGCCACAGATCGGAGTCGCGAGCGCAGCGATAGAACCCGCGGCACACACGAGACACCGACTCTAAGGAGTGGACGTCGAGATGGGAGGAGACGACCCAGGAGAGAATCAGCAGGAATACCTCGAGCGGGAGGCGGGAGATGTGGGTGGCTGTCTGGGGGGTCGCTAGGGTACAGATACCGTAGGAGGTGTCGTCGTCTAGTCGCAGACTGGCTACGTTATCCACAGCCTCGGTAGCTGTCGTGTCGTCGCTGTAGTTACAATCAATAACGTCTTCGGCCTGGAGGAATAAACATACGATTCTTATAGGGTGAACGGAGGGGAGGGGGGGGGGGGGGGGGGGGGGGGTAATAAATAATCTTGATAATCAAAACAATCACATGTTACATTCTAAATATTTATTTATTATTAATCTAACTATCTAACTAGTTAGTAACTAAGTGTTCCTTTCCGTTCCCAAATATATAATGTAAACCCCACCTTGGGTTCCTCTTGGAATATACTGAGGACACTGTAATCGATCTGGGATTCTATATCCGGAACCAACTGTATCGCGTTTCTATAGAAACTAATCGCCTCGTACAACTGGCCGTCTCTCTCGGCCTGGATCCCGAGGATAAAGAGGAATTTGGCGCGGTCCACGCGCGACTCAACCAGCGCGGCGTTGGTAGCCACGATCTCGCGTACGCTGCGCGTTCCCAACTCCTCCTTCCATTGGCTACGGAAGGCCGTCAGCGCAGCCTCTAGCGGACTCGCGGGTGTTGGCGTCGAGGTGTCTGCAGTAGAGGAGACGCTGTCGGCGCGAAGGGAACGGCGGGTGGCGTAGCCGCAATCACTGGAGGGGCTCCCGATCCAGGATTCCTCTGCTGACGATTCGCCATCCGACATGGCTGCAGCAGAATTGTTCAGACCACAGAAACGTTTACCGTAATGATTACCGGTATCGGTGAGCTCTCTGGCTATATACAAAGATAAACCAACTTGAGTTGCAACAGATGGTATATTTTGCTCGGAAGTTCTGTCTG
This sequence comes from Nemertoderma westbladi, assembly GCA_032718475.1. NCBI lineage: Eukaryota > Metazoa > Xenacoelomorpha > Nemertodermatida > Nemertodermatidae > Nemertoderma > Nemertoderma westbladi. The sequence continues at coordinate 76,863 of JAUCBJ010007725.1, forward strand.
ATTTATTGCCGGTCAGAAATATAGGAAGGCAGACTTTGGCGCGAGCAGAGCTTGTTTATTTCTGTATTTAAATATTTAGCAGATGATAATTGCGGGTTTGGGTTTTCCGGTTGGATTTTAGCGAAGAATATTTAGCAAATAAACTGGAACTTATATGATATTAGTAGGAATAATAGTTTATACGAAATATCTCGATCGGAATAACAAACCACGGTGTTGGTAAGATGAGATTCAGTGAGGCATTTTGTAATCGCGGCCATGGTATCAGGTATGATAAGACGAAACTGTTGATACGCCAGGACGCAGGTAGTAGGGTAGGTAGTAGCAGGTACCGCACCGTACGAATAATACAGTAATATCAGAATATAACGTGACAATAATCTGGTAGCATGGTAGGCCTAGCCTAATGAATGCTGGAATGATTATATTCGAGGTTATTTGTGTACGGATACGATAACACATTTAGTAAGTAAGACAGTAGTCCCACCGGAAGAGTAGCAGATAATTTTCACACCCCACGCCCGCCCGCAAAAATAAAATAAAATGGCAATATTTACATCTACGGTATAGTCTTTGTAATACTATTTATGTGAGGTAGTAGGTATATTTGGTATTATGTACGGTATCAAAGTTATGATTAATTAAAAAATAGGTACTACAAAGTAAAATGGCAATATTTAGCCTAACCTAAACTACTGTATAATTAAGCTAATTTTATAATGTCATTTAAATGGAAGTTCAGTCCAAAATTAATTAGTACAACGATGGACAGATTGATTAGTCTTACTGTCTTAGCTCAACTGCTCAATCACTCAATGTAATACTTGGAATATTTAGCAAAGTTTGCTCCGAGCTTCTGCAGTATCAATTGCAGAAGCCGAACCGAACCGAAATTGCCAAACTTCGGCCCAAACCGAACCCGAAGGTTCTATTGAGCCCTAGTTCTGACTGAGGAGGTCGGGCTCGTCATTAGTTTATTTAACATTGATTTATCCATAGCCATATGTATGGCCTTCACGCCACTGAGTTCCAAGTAGGCCTAACAGCCAAGGGAGAGAGAGGATGTCGCCTTTCACCAGGCAGCCAGGTGTTTCACGTATTGCAGTATTGACGTATTACTTCAGTACTTGTTTGATGATTCAGTATCAGTACAGTACTCGCCCATTACAAACCTCGTTGTGCTGTTCACAGCCACAGGACACAGGGTCATGTACGTACATATCTGACTGACCGCCAAGATCTGAAGATAGCTAGAATAGGCATATACTGATATCAGATATAGAGCAAGGTGCACATAACTGCATAACAAACGTTGAAATGTTCCGGTTGAAGGGTTATGGTGCGTTAGGCTGTTAGGCTGCTTGTACTGTACAACTGTAATCAGAATGGTCTATCAGTAGGTTTGTAGTACAGTAGTAGCCATAGTTCGTACAAAATATGAATATAACATTGTTGGCGAAAAAGAAATGTGAAACCTCATTTCACAGATGACAGAAATAGCACATTGGTAACACTTCCATTCTCTGTCTGGAATTGGTGATTGGTTGGTGCATCATAATTGGTTATTTTGATCAGAGCAAATTTTGAGTCTGCATTGCTGCATTGCCTACCATATTTCCGGAATTGTGCTTGGTACACCAACCAATTCCGGACAAGCCCTGACTGCCAGAAACCTGACTCAAAAAAAGAATACGGTACCCCTGTACCCAGCCCCACCCACAAGGTCAGAAGGTGGCACTGGCAGACTGGGCAATTGCTGCATTGATGTTTGTGTTTTATGGCTGTGTAGGGGTATGGAGCGTTCCTAACAGTGCAAAATGCAAAGAAACGCATGCGATTAAAGCGAAGTGAGCGAAATTTTTGGTGGCAAATTATTTTTCTCACTTTGAATTGAATGCATGTAAACTTTTTTACACCTCATCCAGTCACCAGTGCCAGTCATCCACCCAGCTGTCAGCCTGTACGCGCACTTTACGACTTTTGATCTTTTGCACAGATTACTGCGCACTTTTGTTGTCTTTTAGCCTACATAATTTCGCGCACTTTTATTTTAATTCCGCGCGCTTTTACCGCGCACTATTTCAAATACGCGCACCGCACAACGCGTTGCGATTTTTGCACTTCATTTGCAGCCTGGCCGGTACGCCAACAGGCTGACAGGACCAACGTGCAACGTCCAGGGTCCAGACCAGCAGATTGTCAGACGTCACGTCACAACTCGCAACCTGACAACAATAAATGAATACATAGGGGTCCGTGTCCGTCTAAAAGCCACATCGGACCCAATCGGTACCACATCGTACCAAATCGGACCACATCGGACCACATCGGGGCCACATCGGACCACATCGGGGCCACATCGGAGCCACATCGGCCACAAAATAGCAATTTAGGATGTAAATAACAAGTTCCAGCACCAACTGATCAAACTCATATCAGTAATTCAGTAATTGTTTTGCTTGCTGACAACAGGTCAGGCTGGTAACCGGTACTGCACTGCAGTAGGTACTAGATACTAGAATATCTAATGCAGAGACTATTGCCCCTACTTATACAGTACTGTACCCATCTGCAGGTATACACAATGAGCTTGGCAGTTATTGTATTTGTATAATTATACTATACTATACTGTACTATATACTGACTGACTGATATCAGGATATATCTGTATATAACACATGCACTAGAGACTATCTTCAGTTCTCCAGTCCTCGGAAGGGAAGGCAAGAAGTTTGAAAGAGAAAACGTTATCAATGCATTGTTTGAAATAATTTGAAACGGGGGGGGGGGGGGGGGGGGGGACTGGACGCAAATCCCATCTTGGCGAATTAATATCCCGCCTCAATGTTATATTCTCAATTTAGGGAAAGGAGCAGGTTGCAGTGGCACGTTATATTATCGGTACCACATCGGACCCAATCGGTACCACATCGGACCCAATCGGTACCACACCGTTCTCAAAAAGGTTCCAAGCCAGACTCAAAAGGTACCAGCCCGGACCAAAGCTACTGGTCGCAATCAGCACCGATGTGGCTCCGATGTGGCACCGATTGGGTCCGAATTGGTAGTGATTTTCTTATTATTTTGGTTAATGCAACACACATGTAACTGTAAGCGTAACCTGTTATTTTACTTTAGTCTGTTTTATTTATTTATGTTTTTTAATTTGGCATAATGATATAATGTAATACCAAAAAAATACCAACATCTAGGAGGAGAAGAGTGTTTTGTACGCTTGATGACAATTGAATTCCCAATAGACTGTATGGTTTAAGAATTCCATGGCGTTTTATCACCGAACATCTAATTGTCAATCGAAAGAGACATTGTAGTAACACGATATGCGATCCGAGGATTCAATCATGCAACATATTCTTCCACCAATCGGAATGGACTGTGGAGTCGTCTGGGATCTCTGGATCATGTGCGGTACGGATTAGGTCTGACCGGGTCTGATGTGGTAGCGATTAGGTTCGATGTGAACCCGATTGGGTCCGATGTGGTACCGATTTGGTCTGATGTGGTACCCATTTGGTCCAATGTGGTACCCATTTGGTCCGATGTGGTACCCATATGGTCCGATATGGTACCCAATTGATCCGATGTGGTACCGATTTGGTCCAATGTGGTACCGATTTGGTCCGATGTGGTACCGATGTGGTACCGATTGGGTCCGATGTGGTACCGATTGGGTCCGATGTGGTACCCATAAGGTCCGATGTGATACCGATTTGGTCCGATTTGGTACCGATTGGGTCCGATGTGGTGCCGATTTGTTCCAATGTCGTACCGATGTGGTACCGATTTGGTCTGATGTGGTACCCATTTGGTCCAATGTGGTACCCATTTGGTCCGATGTGGTACCCATATGGTCCGATATGGTACCCATTTGATCCGATGTGGTACCGATTTGGTCCAATGTGGTACCGATTTGGTCCGATGTGGTACCGATTGGGTCCGATGTGGTACCGATTGGGTCCGATGTGGTACCCATAAGGTCCGATGTGATACTGATTTGGTCCGATTTGGTACTGATTGGGTCCGATGTGGTGCCGATTTGTTCCAATGTCGTACCGATGTGGTACCGATTGGGTCCGATGTGGTACCCATTTGGTCCAATGTGGTACCCATTTGGTCCGATGTGGTACCCATATGGTCCGATATGGTACCCATTTGATCCGATGTGGTACCGATTTGGTCCAATGTGGTACCGATTTGGTCCGATGTGGTACCGATGTGGTACCGATTGGCCAGGTTGGAATTTATGTAGAGTTTGCTCAACATGTGTGGCGCGGATTAAGGATCCTGGCGCGTAGTGACAGGGGCGTGTGGCGCGGATTAAGGATCCTGGCGCGTAGTGACAGGGGCGTGTGGCGCGCATTGAGGATCCTGACGGTCCTGGCGCGAATATGGATGTACCGATGTAGGGTTAGGTTAGGTTAGGTCAGTAGGAGGTAGCGTAGCAGTGCACTAGCAACACATCCCACTCTACAGCTCTATTTGAAATTATTCCATAGGTTTAAATAAGATTCGCACAAGAATGTCCGCTCGCTTCGCTCGCGTTTATACTGCAGAGTCTGACTCTTAGTAGGCCTACTGTCTGGCTGTGGACAAATGGAAACGGACAGATTGAGCATGACCATTAGAAACATGACTTACTTGTTTCAAAAGTTCTTCTCAATCTGTCAGATTCTTCAAACCAATAATACCATGACCATTAAACAACATGACTTATTGTTTCAAAAGTTTTTCAATTGTCAGATTCTTCAAACAATAAAACCATGACAGCCTGCATGATTCAGCAGAATTCCGTGCTCGCTACGCTCGCGCTAGCTCGCAGTTTAATGACATCTGCATTTGCTGTATTTGAAAACAGTCGGTTTGCCAACTTTAAATGTGTAAATTTAAATGTTAAAATTTTCGTGCTCGCTGCGCTCGCATCTTGGTCACATCTGCATTGGTAAAAACAGTCAGTTGACGTTGACCTACTACCGTAATTCGGGCAGTCGGGGTGACTTGATACAGTTTTTGCCTTTAACTGTGAATATCTTCTGAAGTTTTTATCCTACACAGATGGAATAAAAAGAAAATTTTATAGTCGGGATGAGTACTACACCACTAGACTAAAGCACTATTTCAGGTGCTTAGTCTAGTGGTGTTTTTTTCGTAAAAACCAGCTGTATCAAGTCACCCCACATAACGGGGTGACTTGATACACAAGCAAATTTTCCGCAATAATACCACTCTGTGAATGAGTTTGGATCATGTTGTAGGCTGTGGGGGTGACTTGATACATCTTGGAAATTTTAAAAAAAGAACGAAGTCCCCACCTAACGGGGATATAAAATTATGGCTAAAATTAAAAATAACTCCATTTTTTATGGCAAAATATTTCATATTTAACAAGTTAAATTGCACTTTAAAAACGAAAAAGACCTTCATTGTATAGTGACATCCTGACACCAGTAAGTAAGACAATACATTTTAGAAAAAACTGGAAACTAAAACAATGAATTTAAGCACAAATTTTGCAAATTTAAGGTTTAAGTAAAGATAAAATACTTTAGAAAATTTAACATATAACAATATTTAACAAGTTAAATTGAAGTTTAAAAACGAAAAAGACTTTCATTGCATTGTGACATCCTGACACCAGTAAATAAGACAAAACATTTTAGAAAAAACTGCAAACTAAATCAATGAATTTAAGCACAAATTTTGCAAAATCAACGTTTAAGTCACAGGTATCAGAACATTTTCGCCTACATTATACCATATATATGTATCAAGTCACCCCATTTTGAGACACACTTTCAAAAAACGGGCACTCCACCCCCAATTCATATGAAAATTTGTAAATTTTTTTTAGGATCATAATATTCAAACTCATCTATTAGCATCTGTAAAAATAATTTTTGAACAACATTAACCCAGTGTTCTACGATATCGCATACTTGGCAATAAACGAAGCGTTAGAATAATGGAGGATAATGCCTACGACACCGATGGGGTAGAACCTCATACAGACTCAGATACCGACGAGGTCCCAAATGTTAAAAATATGGCACGCCGGTTGGGCGCTCTCAAAGGCGGGGTCACTCGAGCCTATAACCGCATCGAAAAACAACTAAAGGGAGTTGAGACCCCCCTCAGCGACATACAAACTCAGCTACAAAAAATCCGAGGTATCCTCCAACGATACAAATGAATGATACAAGCATATCAGGAACTCATTCCCGCAACCGATCTGGAAAACTACCCCAGAATGGAGGATCCTACTGCACATTTGGAAGAGTTCCGTAAACAACATCGGAGGACCCTCAGCCTCGTGAGAGGTTATGAGGAACAATACTACAAAAGGACAGAAAGGGCGGGCGTGGAATCAGTGCGGACCTCCCTCCGGTACCAGGACATTGGTTCCGAGAAAAAGGACTGGGTCCTCGAGGCACCAGCACTCCAGCGCCAGAAGTGAGGTATCCGGATCAGCGCGTAGTTCCCAAGGGGGTCAACCCCTCCGAGACCAGCTACAAGAAAAGAGGACACTGGCCCTTAAAGCCCGAATGGAAGATGAATACATTCAATTACAGATCGAACAGGACGTACTAGCAGAGGAAAGACATAAACAGGAGGCCGAACTACAGGCCGAAAGACATAAACAAGAGGCCGAAATACAGGCCGAAAGACGTAAACAAGAGGCCGAACAACGTAAACAAGAGGCCGAACAATGTAAACAAGAGGCCAAACAACAGGCTGAAATACGTAAACAAGAGGCCAAACAGCAGGCCGAAATATATAGACAAGAGGCCAAACAACAGGCCGAAATACGTAAACAAGAGGCTGAAAGGAATAGACAAGAGGCCGAACAACAGGCCAAAATACGTAAACGAGAGGTTGAACAACAGGCCGAAATACGTAAACAAGAGACCGAAATGCGTAAACGAAATGCCGAGGCCCAAGCAATTCTTATTCACAAAAAGAATGCGGATATCGCTAAACTCGCAGACTACGAAGCCGCACTCATTGAACAAGACCTTCAACTGTACAAGGACTGGAAAGGGGTATAGAACAGGACTATGAACCCCCACCTAACGGGGATATAAAATTATGGCTAAAATTAAAAATAACTCCATTTTTTATGGCAAAATATTTCATATTTAACAAGTTAAATTGCACTTTAAAAACGAAAAAGACCTTCATTGTATAGTGACATCCTGACACCAGTAAGTAAGACTGTGAAATATTATTTTCACTTTACCTACCTTTTTGGTTATACTGTAGGTTTTTAGCAGTATCTTATCTGAGTTTTGTGGTTCACATTCAGACTGCTTGTTACCTACCGGTTTTTGGTGTTTATATACCTGATACCTATTTTACTGTATTACAGTATTACCTATATTGCTCGGAGTTTCCTGACAAATATATACATACAGATATATGCATACGATTATGATTTTCATATCTTTATTCGTACCAGTATTCTACATTCTTCGAACCGGATCTGACAATCCTTTGGTTTTACATACATGCTGAGCAACTGCTGAACTTATACTATGTCAGTTAGGTATTGCTCTGATGTCAGCCAGTAACAGACTGACGTTTGCATTTTCTTCTGTACCGGCACCCGGATTGGTGACCGGTATCGCGGTACGGTACTAAACGCCGCCTTTCAGCCTTTACTTTATTGCAATTAAAACTGAACAATGCAGTCTGGTCCTGGTAAGGACAATCTAGATATTCCTGATCCTGACGGTAGCAATACCGGTACTGATAAAATCGATACTCTAAAACGACAGCGGTTTACTCAACGGGGGAAAGTGACAAAACTTATGGGAGATTTGGATGAATTTCTAACCCAAAATGAGTCAGATATTGATTGCGATGAGTTGGCCTACATTGTAGAATTGGGTGATCAGGATTATCAAATACTTAATAGAATTGAATCTGAACTGCTACATTTAGGCTTTCAGGATACAACTAAGTCTAATCATGCTCGAGACTTACATAAGAAATTATTTAAATGTAGGCGTATTCTGTCCCGTATAGACAACCCTGGTTTTCATGGGCGTGAAGATGACAGGGAGAGTACTGCTTCATCAAAAACCAATACCGGTACTGGTAGTTCAACCGGTACCAGTGGCCTGCCAAAGATAACCCTACCTGTTTTTAATGGTGAATACCTATCATGGCGCCCTTTTTGGGATCAGTTTTTAGCCTTAATCCATAATCGTGAAGGTTTATCTGATGTCCAAAAGTTCGTATACCTTCGTAGTAGCCTGGCAAAAGACGTTCTAGATTCACTTTCAGGCCTATCTGTGTCTTCTGTAAATTACCAGGCAGCTATTTCCAGTCTTCAACGCCGTTATGGAAATCCGAACCTGTTAATAGGTCTTTATGCTAGTAGGCTTTGTTCATTACCTACGGTCAGAGATAACGATTTATCAGGCTTTCGTAAAGTAATGGACACATTTGAGTCATCACTCAGAGAAATTCGTCAATTATCAATTGAAATTAAGGTTAGTACCGGTACCAGTAATAGTCTTAGTCCTGATTCTGGTGACATTCCTGCTACTATTGCGATCGGTACCGGTACCCCTGCACTTAGTGATACTTCTGGTGACTTAACTTCCCTACTCCTAGCCCCCCTTTTACTACAGAAATTGCCCTCTGAGGTAGTGTTGGTTTGGAATCGGACCCACCCGAATGAAAGGTTTAATTTAGATGCCTTGCTTGAATTTATTAGACTAGAATTGGAATTTCGAGAGTCTATGGCCTTTAATACAAAAAACTGTGGTTCTTTGGCTTCTACTTCCCAACATTCATTAAGTTATCCTAAACCGAAACTCTCTTCGACATCTGCCTTGCCACTATCTGATGCATTTCATAATAGGCAGTCACCATGTCCAGGGTGTAATTCTACTGATAAATTCCACAAGTTAAGAACCTGCTCTACTTTACTGGCAAAGGAACCTACTGACAGGTATCGGCTTATTAAAAGTGCTGGTTTGTGTTCTAATTGTCTGGGTCTTCACAATTCCAAGCAATGTCCATCCCAGTCAACTTGTCAGTTTTGCAATAAACGCCACAATAGCATTTTATGCTTTAAGAATGCTAATTCGGGTAAGGATAGTAATTCCCATTTGTCTACAGTACATGGGACAACCCCTAAAGCCTCTCAACGTCACATGGTGTCAGGAAGTCGGACAACTCCAAATAAATTACCCACGACTACTTCAATCCAGTCATTATGGCCTCCACTTCAGCCAACTTCAAGTCCATCTGTTACTGCAACTTTACCGGTTGGTTCAGATGAGGTGGATGTTGACTCCGCTGTATTTTTAAAAATTGCCAAAGCTCATATTAAAACGCCATCTCTTTCACAAGTTCCTACTGACCTATCTTCAGGATCAGGATGCTGGATACATGCATATATAGATGATGGCTCGAAAAAATCATATATTCTTGGGAATTTGGCTAATGCATTAAATCTACCAGTTATAGAATCAAGAGTACTTTCAACTGGTGCCTTTGCTAATCAGATTACTACTGCACTTTCTCACCGTGTCCAGTTCCATGTCTATAGTCAGTACTTCCAAAATTATATATCTTTGACTGCTTGGACTGCTGAAGCTTTGTGTCCAACTATGCGACAAGAGCATATAACTTTATTTCCAATTTCTATGTCCCCATATAATAATTACTGGGCTGATGACTTTGATGGTGGCCAAAGGGACATTTCCCTTATAATTGGTGCAGATAATCTTTGGCAAGTTACTGCTGACCAGTACCGAGAAAGGGATTGTCCGGTAGTTATCGATACCTTTTTTGGTCGTGTACTCAGTGGTCCGTTAAACCAGTCCTCTTTTAAATCCTCAGATAAATATCCAGATCCATCCCTATTGGCCATGGATGTGGAACCACCGGAACTCTCACAGCTATGGAACCTCTAGAGTATTGGAATTAATGACTCAGAACTCAAAGTTGCAGAATATCCTGAACCAATGATTTCTGAGGAGGACCCCCCACACTATAGTGTAACTTTACCCTTCTCTGGATATAAACGGCCTTTATGTAATTATCACAAGGTCAATCAACAACAGTCTCGTGCCTTTAATCGCCTTAGTGCTACTGAACGGTCTGTTTATGTTTGCAAAATGCGTAAGCTAATTGACGACGGTATTGTTGAGTTCTCTGAATTTCCAACTGATGAAGGTTATTATATGCCCCATCATTTGGTGTTTAGTTCTGGCAAACATCGTGTTGTTTTTAATGGATCCGCCCGTGATCTGAATGGTGTTAGTTTGAATGAATGCCTAGATACTGGGCCCAATTTATTGGCCTCTTTATTGGATGTTCTCCTCCGTTTTCGCCATTATCCTTACGTGACTGTGGCAGATATTGAGGCTGCTTTCCACCAAATTGAGGTTCAGGCAGAAGATCGTTGTTGGATAAGGTTTCTGTGGGATGGCAAAATTTATAAATTTAAACGTGTCCCATTTGGTTTGAAACCCAGTTCGTTTCTTTTGCATTCTACTGTACACCATCATGCTTCTCAGACATTCCCTCCGGCAGCGTTACCGGAGTTCTTACAGTCACTCTATTGCGATGACTATATTCATAGTAATGATAGCCTTGTTAAGTGTGAAAGTCTTCTTGAGAATGCAATTTCTTGTATGAAGTTAGCTGGTATGAATCTTAAACCAGTTAACAATCCTTCTAAGATATTAGGAGTAGCATGGGATACCAATTTGGACACCCTCTATATTGACACATCCATCATTCCAAAACCTTCAAAGTTTACTCGCCGTGAACTTCTTACTCATTTTGGGTGTATATTTGATCCTATGGGTATTGTCTCTCCATGGACTCTCCAGGCTAAGTTCTTGCTTCAATCAACATGGGTATCAGGAACAAATTGGGATCAACCGTTACCATTGGAAATCCAGACTCAATGGCTCAAGTGGCTTGAGAATGTTGGTTTGGTCATAGAAATTCCTCGATGTGTTTACTTGGGCCCTTTATCTGATCTCTACATCTTTTGCGATGCATCAAAGAATGCTTATGCCTTTGTTGCATACGTAGTTAATCCGGGTTGTATTGCGACATTCTACTTTTCCAAATCAAAGGTAAAACCCAAAACCTCTGGTATTTCTATTCCTCGAATGGAACTTCTTGCTGCATTCATCGGTTCCAAGTTTGCCAATCATGTTATTACATGCCTATTCCAACCGTCACATATACATATGTTTAGTGACTCAACTAGTGTTCTTGGGTGGATTCGAAAGGGTGCTCCTAAAAAGGAAACATTTATTTACAATCGAATTCAGAAGATTGTAACATATACCGACCCAATCAGTTGGCATTATGTGCCTGGTGCTCTCAATCCGGCTGATGTTCCTTCACGTGGGTGTTCATTGCAGCTCTTGGTTAACAATCCATTATTTTTTGAGGGTCCTCAATTTATTTCTGATCCAGATGTCCAATGGCCTGATGAGCCTTCTCCGCCTTCTCAACTTCTCACATTTGAACCTAGTTTGCTATTGGCGAATGTAGATGTATTAGATACCCAGAGATATTCATCATTAAATGATGCTATTCGGATTATGGCTTGGATGCAACGTTTTATTCATAATGTTCGATCTCACAGTTCCAAACAGCTTGGATCACTAACTGCACTTGAACTTTCTTCAGCTTTGTTGTTTCTTATTAAAGTAAATCAACAACATTATTATGAAAAAGATATTCGATTCTTAATGAATCATCCCGATAAATGTGTGCCTAGCACCTCACCACTGTGGCGTTTACATCCAACTATAAAGGATGGATTACTCCTAATGGTTCCGAGAAATGGAACTGCCCTCCTTCCAATTCTGCCACATAAAAGTTACCTAACACGCCTGATTGTTGAATATTACCATAGCGGTTTAATGCATCAAGGTTACGAATCAACATTAGCTCAAATCCGCCTCAGGTATTGGATTCCTAGTGGACGTTCATTTGTTCGTAAGGTTATACATAACTGTCCTAAATGCTCTCGTTATCGTTCATTGCCTTATACTGCCCCTGAATCAGCATTACAGCCATTTCGCTCAAAGGCTATGACTCTCTTTGTTGTTTGTGGTATTGATTTTTTTGGGCCTATATATTTAGTGGATGGATCTAAGTCTCAGGTTCTTCTTTTTACATGTGCTTCTACTCGGGCTATTCATTTGGAATTGGTAGCTGCTGGATCTGCCCATCTCACCAACCTTGCTATCAGGAAGTTCCTAGCCCAACGTGTTGCTCCATTTACTCATGTTGAGTTCCATTCAGATAATGCTCGGACATTTCTGAAACTGTCCACAATGAAGTTCCCCTCTCATAGGATTACATGGTATTTCATCCCTGCTCGTTCGCCACATTGGGGTGGATGGTGGGAACGCCTTATCAAGGTTGTAAAAACATGCCTTCGTATTTCCTTACATGGGAAGCGGCTTAGTTTTGCTGAAATGGAAACAGCAGTTTGTGAGTGTGCATCGGTTGTGAACCTACGACCACTTACATCGAACTCTACGGATCCTAATGATACTACTGCTATATCTCCCAGCGACTTCTTATATGGATATCCTCCACCGCAGGATAACTTTATTGATTATGCCGCAGTCACTTCCCCTGATCTTCGCCAAATGCTATATCTACGAGATAAAGTTGGTCGTGACATCTGGAAGGCGTGGAGGGAGAAGTATATGGCGGCTCTGGGCGTTTGGAATCGAGCATCGAATGTTTCACGACTGCCATGTGTTGGTGCCTTAGTATTGGTAAAACAATGCAGTCCTCGTGGGAAGTGGCCTTTGGCCAGAATTACAAAACTCTTTATTGGACGGGATGATATTCCTCGTGCGGCGGAGATTCTCCTCAATGGGAAGATAACTACCCGTGGTGTACACTTGCTATATCCGCTGGAAATGGACTCGATGACTCATGCCAATAATCATGATACCCCAAACCGTGGGGGCGTATCTGTTGGTAACCCAGCGACAATGGTGATTGACTCCCGTAACAATGGTGTATCAGTTGGTAATGTGCTCCGTGATGCTCCGAAACTTGGGACCAAGCTTGTCGTTAAAGACTATAACTCAGCTCCATGTTCACTTGAAGATGGAATAGTTACTAACACGGAGCCCGCCCCAGGTGTGGGGCTAACAGTACCTGTCGAGACTGCGCCTTATATTTCGAAATATGGCAGACAGGTTAAATGTCCTCCCAGATTTGGTCAGTAATATGAATTGCAATACGTGGTATAATAAAATTAAGTTTGTATCACTATATAACAAAGATTACTTAAATTTCGAAGTTAATATTATTTGTTGTATTAGTATTATTGTATTAGTAAGAGAGAAAGAATTGAGTATTGACTTGAAAATTAACTCCAGACTTATTCTGATTCATTGCTAAATATGATGTATTGATGTACTGATTATTCTGATTGCATATCTGGTTTTTGAGTTTTTTTTATTTTATTTGTTGATGGAAATTATTTTCTTCTTTTTTTCGTAGTATTATTAACTACGACGTGGGGGTTTGTGAAATATTATTTTCACTTTACCTACCTTTTTGGTTATACTGTAGGTTTTTAGCAGTATCTTATCTGAGTTTTGTGGTTCACATTCAGACTGCTTGTTACCTACCGGTTTTTGGTGTTTATATACCTGATACCTATTTTACTGTATTACAGTATTACCTATATTGCTCGGAGTTTCCTGACAAATATATACATACAGATATCTGCATACGATTATGATTTTCATATCTTTATTCGTACCAGTATTCTACAAAGACAAAACATTTTAGAAAAAACTGGAAACTAAAACAATGAATTTAAGCACAAATTTTGCAAATTTAAGGTTTAAGTAAAGATAAAATACTTTAGAAAATTTAACATATAACAATATTTAACAAGTTAAATTGAAGTTTAAAAACGAAAAAGACTTTCATTGCATTGTGACATCCTGACACCAGTAAATAAGACAAAACATTTTAGAAAAAACTGCAAACTAAATCAATGAATTTAAGCACAAATTTTGCAAAATCAACGTTTAAGTCACAGGTATCAGAACATTTTCGCCTACATTATACCATATATATGTATCAAGTCACCCTATTTTGAGACACACTTTCAAAAAACGCGCACTCCACCCCCAATTCATATGAAAATTTGTAAATTTTTTTTAGGATCATAATATTCAAACTCATCTATTAGCATCTGTAAAAATAATTTTTGAACAACATTAACCCAGTGTCAAAAATTCGACCTATATTTTGACTTTGAAAAAAAGTGAATTTTTGAACAAGGCATTCTTGGCTCTAGTGATCACAAATGCGAAGCAATGACAAAATTTATTTTACTATTTGATAGACAATTTATTCAGACATCTTCTAATATTTCAATTTTTATCATAACATCACGCAATCACCCACAATCCGTTAAAGAAAAAAAGTATAACTTGCTGTATCAAGTCACCTCAATGTATCAAGTCACCCCGAATTACGGTACTACTACTACAACTACAGCACTATCTGACTATTACTGTCAGACAGTCCAGACTGTATTTATGTTAACATAATTGGAAAATTTCCGTGCTCGCTACGCTCGCATTTTAATGTTAACATACTGTAGCGTAGGGCTACAAAATTATAAACTGATAAATTATTACAATTAAGCAATTACTGCAAAATTTCATAGTCAATTGTTGGCTTGGCGCGCATTAGTTATCATGGCTGGCGCGATTTTCGTTTAACCAGAACGCGTGTGGCGCGCTTTTTGTCAGTATTCCATATAGGCCGATTGGGTCCGATGTGGTACCGATTGGGTCTGATGTGGTACCGATTGGGTCCGATGTGGTACCCATAAGGTCCGATGTGATGTATGTATACCTGCAGACAGGTACAGTAGGCCTACTGTATAAGTAGGGGCAATAGTCTCTGCATTACAGCATTAGATATTGTAGTATCTAGTACCTACTGCAGTGCAGTACCGGTTACCACCAGCATGACCTGTTGTCAGAAAGACTAACAATTACTGAATTACTGATACGAGTTTGGTCAGTTGGCTGGTTGGTGCTGGAACTTGTTATTTACATCCTAAATTGCTATTTTGTGGCCGATGTGGCTCCGATGTGGCCCCGATGTGGTCCGATGTGGCCCCGATGTGGTCCGATGTGGTCCGATGTGGTACCGATTGGGTCCGATGTGGCTTTTAGACGGACCCATACATAGTCCTACAACAACAACATCTCAGCATCTGAACATACTGCTGTACTGCAGTACTGCGGCAGTCAGCAGTACTGCACAGCTGTAGGCCTATGTACCGTACCGGTACAACAACAACACAAATCCATGAATTCTGAAATTGGTAAAATGTACGGTAATCTGGTAATTTAGCTACTGCTGTACTTCTGGGCGGGTAAGTATTCATAGAGTTAGTATTAGTTACAGCTACCTAGTGACAGCTTTTAGTAAGAGGTACAAGGCTGCAAGGCCTGCAATTATGTTTAGTAAGTGTAAGAGCTATCTGTTATTAAAAACAACTGATTTTAGTAAGAGCTATCTGTTACTAAAAACACCTGATTTAACTGAACTAAATTCGCATGCATTGGAACTAAATTCGTATCCATTGGAACTAAATTCGCTTCAATTGGAACTAAATTCGCATGCATTGGAACTAAATTCGTATCCATTGGAACTAAGTTCGTTTTGATATTCTGGGATTGGAACTAAGTTCGCCTCGATTGGAACTAAGCAGCTGAGTTCGCTTTGTAAAATTTATTTTGGAACTAAGTTCATTTCAATTGGAACTAAGTTCGCCTCTGAAAATGTGCGATTGGAATTGGAACTAAGTTCGTGCTACCGTTTCAACTACCAGTAGCTCCTAAAAAATATCAGTATTCATAAACTGTTACTAAACTTTAAATAGTTCTAGCCTATTAGTAGCAGTGCCGGTACTTTAACTTATGTTTATCTAAAAGCTTTCAGTTTCAACTTAAGGACGGTAGCTATGCCTGCATGTCTCTATGTTTACTGTGGGGCGAGCCACGAAGTTGGCGGAGGCTTAGCGAATTGACACTGTTAGGGGGTGGGTCAATTTATGCAAATAGTTGTCGTCGTCGTCGTTGTCGTCGTCGTCGTCGTTGTCGTCGTCGTCATCGTCGTCGTCGTCGTTACGATTTTGACATGCTAATAACTTTGTCGGATTTAAAGCTGCCAAGTTGAAAATTTGTAGGTATCAATATGAGCAAAAGTTGAGATTTTTGAGAGACTTTCAGACACCATCAGTGCAATGGTCTCCCGCTAGAGGGCCACATGTCTAAACATTAAATGCCCTCCCATTTCTTTGCTTTTAATCCGTTTAAGCTGAAACTTGGCAGATATGTATTAGACCATTAGCTGTGACTTTCAAAGGAGGCGAATCCATCTGCAGTTCTCCAGTCTGCCGCTAGAGGGCCAAAGGTCTGAAAGTGAAATCGTTGTCGTCGTTACGATTTTGACATGCTAATAACTTTGTCGGATTTAAAGCTGCCAAGTTGAAAATGCCAAGTTGCTGCCAAGGTCAAAAGTGATAAAAGAATGACTGTGTTTATTGAAAATAGGTTGAAAGAAATATGAAATACAAGTAACATCAACTTTAGATATGTGAACACGCAAGATAATCCTGCTGATATTGCAACTAGGTGCCAATATACAACCAAACAGCTCTACAATAGCACATTATGGTGGAATGGACCAAAATGGATCATAAGTGATATATCATTATGGCCCAATTGGGGAGTTGAAGAAATAACAAAAAAAACAATTGATGCAATACAGGGTTGCATGTCCTCCAAAATACTATTCGAAGCTTCTCTTCCAATTATAACCAAGAAATCTTATGAAATGAAGACTACACCATTTGGACTAGATATAAATAAATATTCAAAGTGGATCAGAATCCTACGTATTTCTGCATGGATTCAGAGATTTATTATAAACTGTCATGGAAAGACGAAACTGAATGGATGCCTAACGACTACAGAAATCAACGATGCGAAATTAATTTGGGAGAAATACATACAATCGAACCACTTCAAAGACATAATACATGATATCATCAATGGGAAAAGAAACAACCTTATTAATCAACTTGGATTAAAGATAGACAACGATGGCCTAATCAGATGCTATGGAAGATTGGAAAACATCAGTAATGATGATTATTGCAAATTTCCCAAACTTCTTCCAAAGTCATCTCCATTAACTACACTAATAATAGAACACATTCATGTAAGTAGACTACATGCGTGGATTAACCACACATTATCAACCCTGCGCAAAGAGTACTGGATACCACAGGGAAGAAAAGCCGTGCGGTCAGTTCTGCTCATATGCAAGACCTGCCGAAAATGGGAAGGAGGACCTTACAAATTACCAATTATGCCTCCTTTGCCCTTACTAAGAACTACTGAAGCTATTGCTTTCCAACACATTGGATTAGATTACCTAGGACCATTATACATACAACTTCCTTCAAAGGAAAATGTAAAAACATGGGTATGTCTTTTCACTTGTTTAGTAGTGAGATCAATTCATCTCGAACTAGCTGCTAATCAATCATCTGAAGAATTCTTAATGTGTGTACGACGATTTGTCTCTAGGAGAGGAACTCCTACTAATATAATTTGTGACAATGCTGGTCAGTTCAAACTCACAGACACTGTCATGAATAACTTATGGAAAAAGGTCACAAATGATGAAGATGTATTATCATACATTTCCACTAAAGGAATAAACATTAAATATATACCAGAACTATCACCATGGATGGGTGGATTCTATGAGAGAATGGTTGGTATAATAAAACGTACACTGCGAAAAACTCTAGGAAAATTGCGTCTTAACTATCTACAATTGTATACTGTTATGACAGAGGTAGAAGCTGTGGTCAATACACGACCCTTAACTTACGTTGGTGCGGATCTGGAAGATAGATACGTCCTAACTCCCAATGATTTTCTAACTATCAACACTAAACCTGGGATTCCTTATATCGAAATTGAAAATGAGAAGGATAAAGATTACACGCCGGGAACAAAGAAATCCAAAGCCTAGACCTACTAGAGTATTGGAAGAAAGGAATGATATATTTAAATCAATGCTGGACAATATTCAATGATGAATATCTTACCAGCCTAAGAGAACGATATCAAAGACACATTAAACAGAATCATGCTGTAGATACTGAAGTAAAAATAGGATCCATTGTAATAATAAAGGAGAAAAACCTACCAAGGGGATCGTGGAAGTTAGGTAAAGTAACTCAACTTATCCAGAGTCATGACGGGCTGATACGATCTGTCAAACTAACTCTCCCTTCAAAAAGGATTATAACAAGGCCATTGAAACTGCTATATCCTTTAGAATATGATGAATATATATATTGAAAAACTTTTTTTTGAAGGCGGAGTGTCTTGACACATATATGACCTAAGTCCCAATTATTGTAAGCAGTAGTGTTAGTCAGTATGTGTTACCGGTAGTGCAGTAGTGTTAGACGGACCAGTCAGTAGTGTCTTTTTTATAGTTAGAACTGAAATTGTCAGACAAAATGAGTATCAAGAATACTGGAATACATAATGCAGTAATGTCATATCGGCATATTATTATTTCATATTATATTGACCGCAATTGAATGAGTGAATCCAAAACAATATGAGCTAAAGTTGAGATTTTTGAGAGACTTTCAGACACCATCAGTGCAATGGTCTCCCGCTAGAGGGCCACATGTCTAAACATTAAATGCCCTCCCATTTCTTTGCTTTTAATCCGTTTAAGCTGAAACTTGGCAGATATGTATTAGACCATTAGCTGTGACTTTCAAAGGAGGCGAATCCATCTGCAGTTCTCCAGTCTACCGCTAGAGGGCCAAATGTCTGAAAGTGAAATCGTTGTCGTCGTTATGATATTGACATGCTTATAACTTTGTCGAATTTAAAGCTGCCAAGTTGAAAATTTGTTTTGTTGAAAATCAGTTCAACAGTCACCCGCTATAGGACTACTTTATGCCTGAAAGTGAATAGATTCTCCCGTCTCATTGATTTTAATCAGTTTAAGCTGAATCTTGGCATATATTCTGGACCACATGCTGCGTCTTTGTGGGGGGGGGGGGGGGGGGGATTTAATCGGTCTGCCGCTATACGACGAAATTTCTGAAAGTGAGATCCGTCTCTCATTTCGTTATCCGTTATTCAAGATGAAACTTGGCCGATGTACGTATGTACTATTCATCCATAGGCTGTGTCTTTGTGGGGCTGGAGACCCTAATCCATCTTCAGTTCTCACTATACCGCTAGAGTCAGAAATGTCTGAATAGAAATGAAAGAGGTAAAAAGTGATTAGGCGAAATCTGCTTAAAATTTGCTAATACAGTAATACTTTCGAATTAGTACTTAAATTAAATTTAAGTCACGTGCTGCGCGAAGGCCCCACTTCGTGTTTTACTTGTATTGATAGCCTAGATTATTAAACCCATTTTGCCATTAATTTCTTTGGTCATTAAAACAATTCCTGTTTTCCAGTAAATTTTTTTCGTTATCAAATATATATTTCCCCCACTCAATTTAATTATCACTAAAATATATTTTTGAATCATCAAAACTAAATCTGTTACGGCCTATGGTAATAAAATCCCTTTATTATTTAGGTTAGAATAACGTGGCGCTGTAACCTGCCCTTTCCTACATTTTAGCAATAATTTAATAGATTAATAGATTCAATGTTAATTAATAGGTTTTAGTGGAAACTGAATATTTTAGTGATTTTCCTGTTAAAAATTTAATAAAAAATTATTATTTTTAGTAAGGCGATAAATCAATTGGCTACGATTATCGAATACCATTATTTACATTCGTTAATTGAGAGGAAAATATGAAATGGGAACGCTCCCGCTTTTTCATCTTGCGAAAGTTAGCGAATGGAAGAATTCTTTAGCGAAACACATTTTTCAATCTCACCATTCAACAATGTAAGCTGAAATTTGGAAATTTAAGTCGGATATACAGTATGTTTAAAAAACAACAAGCTTTATGTTGTTACATTTGACAGTTTCTTTGCAACAAAACATTTGCAATGAACGCATAATTCTAGAAAAACAGGAGAGACGAGTTTAATGTGGCCGGAATCGTCATTAACAGAATAGCCATACTGTTCGCGCTTTCAGACCTTTGGCAGTTTAACCCGCCAAATTAGGATGTCTTCTAGATAATAATTCGCTTTTAGCCTATGACAAGTATTTGATTCACTACACTAGTCGAAACCAATCTGTGCGCGATCATTCACCCGCTGGATATACCCGGGAGATTGGGTTCGACGGCTTAATCTTTTTGCTATGTAAGCCTAATGTATTATTCGACTGACAGTATTATATAATCTCTGACAATATTATTCACCTTCGGGAAATATTAACAGTTCCTTTAGGACGTGGCGCTCTATCTATATAAACAGAGTTATGACTTAAACTACTCACAACGATATGGCTTAGTTATAATTCACATATATGGCGCATTCTTTAGGAAATGCTTCGTTATCAGTCTCACTCATACACAATGCTGCACAATACTGCACACTAATCTGCCGATCTTCACTGATTTTAGTCACATATAAAAGGAACACGGACCGACTCATGTAGGGTCTATCAAATAACATTAGATTCACTTCAAACCACTTTAACATAAGTCACAATCGTTATATGTAACCTTTCTCTCTTACCTTCGGTATATCAAGAATATTGGGGTTTCGGGGTTATTTATCGTTATTCCAAATATAATAATTCATCAACCATATTATGAAGAACCGACAGTAAATAGCAGTATAACAATATAAAAGTATGCACCAGTGTGTGGTACATGCAGTTCAGTAAGTTGAGTTGCACAGTGATTCAGTGATAACGGATATATGTCCTTATAATTAAGCCTACTAGTGTTAGGCTAAAACAGCAAAGCACAAAATATTTCCAAGCCGCTCTCTCCTGGCTCAGGACAGAATGTAAACACTGCACAATAAGCATTGAGTGATTTCTAGGAAATTTCTGTACAAGAGCCATAAAAATGCTCTGATTGGCTGACTGAACTGAGAGACGCCGTAGAACAAAGAAAATCAACACGTATGAATGTCAGCTGTTAACCGTCGTCATAGTAACTACTGTTCAAGAGTAGCTATCACCTTTTGCGTCACGGAATTGCCATAGAATCATCAACTATGCCTTCCACAGTACACATACGGAGGAAATAGCTCTTAGATCCTCTAAAAACACCGATACAGCAATAATACGGTTTCTTACACCTATTAAATCAACTACAGAGTATTTTAATGTAAAAATAATAAAAATAACGGGGCAATTCAGCAAAGGCTTTTACACCGCTCCCAGAAAATGGGATTTTCAGTCTATAAAATATAAAAATCACAGTTTCTAAAACTAGTCGAGTAGACGCTTGGTACATTTTACTGACGAACCGTTCTCCAGCGTATGACTGCAATTTTATTTGCTCATGATGTTGTTCAACATTATAACAATAAATTTTCGCTATAAAGACTTTGGGAAAGGTTGAGCAATTTTTTTTATTGCCGTTTGTTTGGAGGATAAAATCATAACAAAATTACCAAAAAAATGTTAATCTATGTAGAGAATGTGTTAGCAACAACATTAAACATTCTAGAATATTATGTTTTTATGATTCAAAACATTGCAGTAATAAGTTATATTTAGTTAGGCAATGAAAATTTATTATGGTTCAAAACACTGCAGTAATAAGTTACATTTAGGCAATGAAAATGACCTTAAAGAGAGTTGGAGGCGACGAGTGTGCTTTGACTAAAATAATTAAAAAATATTGTGATTAATAGTGACATTTAGTTTTGAGAAAGATTGTCCTATCTGGATCTACCGCCTTATGTAAGGCGTTAGATCCAAAAAATCCAAAAGTTGGAAACGCTAGAAAAATGCAGCGATAGCAATATGAGAAAGGACTTTTGCCATTTGCGAAACAAGATTGCCTCGATACGAAGAATTACACGTACGTGGGGCCTTCGCGCAGCACGAGGCCCAGTTATGAGATACAAATTAATATCGAGCGACTGTATCACAAAATCAGTATTTAACTTTATAAATTAGTAAAATTTAGAAATTTAACCACACCGCCAATCAATCAAAAAAAGAGGGACAGTACGTGTTCAGCCCTTTAAATCTGCACCCCCACCCCACCCCACCCCACCCCCACCCCACCCCACCCCACCCCACCCCCCCCCCCCACCCTTCCCACCCACCAATACATAACCGCGACATCTACCACCCACGGAAGGTAGCACGAACTTATTTCCAATCGCACGTTCAATATGCGAAGCCAGGTGGTTTATAGGAATATAATCTACGCAGTACTAAATACAGTCGATGCAGTAATGAATGATATTCAAATAATTTATTTAATATACTGTTAATGCCTCTGAAAACTTAGACAATTAAAATACACAGAAATCCCATCAAAAAATAATAAGCATAATATTTTGAGAAATAAACAATTTTGGATATAAGCCTTCTGCAGTGGTAATCTTATTGACTGACAATCATTAAATGAGATCTGTCTATTACCTGAGACTAAAGAACACAGACTCTATAGTGTAATAGGAGGTAGGGAATGCAGGTTTCAATCTCGTTAGGTCTAGCTGGCAGCCGTGTGGCTAGTTACATACAACCCCCCTCCACTGGCATTCCCAGCAACTGGCTCCCTTACACACACATCCCCCATCTATGTACCAGCCAACTTGCAAGTTGGCCAATAAATGATCAGTATTTAATGAGAATCCATTTTTTATGCCGTTTTAATTACTTTAGATCAATTAAAGACACAATTATTAAAGCAAATCACTTGAACTAATTAAAAACTATAATAGAATGGCGTATGTGGATTACATCTGTATAATTTTTAATTATAATTATTTAAATCTTATACTGTAAAACAATTAATTTCCTTTAAAAGGCAGGTTGAAAATGGTGTTTTCACCGTAATCAACTTAATTAACTAATTAACTGCTATTATCTTAGCTTCTCGAAGGCCACACGGAAATTCTACTTGGAAAATTTCTAAACTTTTGCCAAACAACATGTGTACCAAGTTTGGATAGATTTCATCAAAGATTGGCTGAGTTATTAACGTTTAAAATTGAACACGACAGAACGACAGAACGACAGAACGACAGAACGACAGGTTGATTAATGGTACCACTACGCTAAGGCTCACTCACTTCGTGGCTCGCCCCACAGTAGCTGGAAATTTGAAGATTCCGTTGGATTTGGGAGATGGTGAGCTTGAAGACCTAACTATTTTGGGAACCCGATTCTATCGAAGTTGTTACGTCAATTTTAAAGGTAATATACTTAATGTACACCACCATTTAATATATAGAATATTGTATAATACTTATATTTCAAAAGATTTGTATTTTTGCTTTACAATTGTTGTTGGAAAATAATTTTAAAACGTCTCCATCACCACGGCCCTATCAAGCATTATTGATCATTTTATAATACTTTTTATGTAGCTATTTTTAAGTTTTGATACAAATAAATGTTCTGGAACATATTGCCGGTACCCAACATTTATACAATATTATTGTATTTTTTTTTTAATATTTCAGATTTTATTTATTTCTTTTAAAATATGGCAGATTTGTTTTGTTATGATAGAAATATTTTTTCAACTTTATTTGTTTATAACATAGGCCTATATAAAAAAAAATGTGAATAAAACGCAACATAAAAGACCAATATTCTCTATGTGAGGCCTAATCCTATATAGAATCATTTTATTGTATATTTTGGCAGCTACCACAAGCAGACAGATCCCACGATAGTTTGTTGGTATACCGAGGTCTCCTTTCTTGGGGAGAGGCTTTAGTTGACCTTTAGTCCAAATTGGTGGTGGCTTTTCCCCTTTTAACATCCGGTTGCAAGCATTCAATAATGGTCTATTTAGCACTCCGGTTTTCCATACCTCTTCAGGGATTTCACCTAATCCACTACTCGCTTTATAATTGGACATGCTTTTAATACTTCTTTGGAGTTCGGCAGGTGCCTGGTTGTTTCTCAACCTTGTTGATGTTTTCGGCTGTTGGTTGTTCAGTTTTTACTTTGGAGTAGGAGTATCTTAACATCTTCTCTCTTGCGATTTTGAACTTTTTACTGTGTGAGCTTCCTTTACTGCATTGTCAGTTCTGAGTTTCTCCCAGTCATAGTTGATTCGCTTGCTTGTCCTGAGTTTACTGGCTCTCAAACTGAGTCTGAGCTATGCAGTCTGGTCTGGTCCGAACAAATTAGGTTGAACGAGCTGACTACTGTATGCCTCGCAGTTAAATGTCATTATATTAGTTTATGATCCTGGAATTTTTATATTCGATGGGGTTTAGTGTCAGAAGTGTAAATGGACTTAGGAGAATTCATACTCAACCAATTGAAACTTTGACCGAATTGCTTTCTGCTGAATTTGCAGACTGGAAGTGGATGGACGTTATAAACGTCCATTTCAAATGTCATTCATTATACTTGGTGGCTCATGACTAATCTGATATTCTTGAATACAAATGATGTCGATGTAATATTCCATTGCCAGAGCTATAATAATGTTTGTTAAGCAGTTTCAGAGTGCGTGCGTTCATTGTAGCAATATTTAGTGACTTTCTAAGTTTCAACAGGTTGGTTCTCATTCTGCTCGACCTTCTTTCATTCACTGGGGTCGATAAAATGAGTACCTGTTGAATTACTGGGAACAAACCTTGGGATACGAGTAGCACCAGTCATACCTTCGGGTAGCAGCTACTGAAGAGGGAGACAGATGCATGTTATAGTGGCACGTTATTCTAACCAAATAGATAAACGAAAGTCAACAGAACAGGTTACAGTTTTATTTTTGGGAGTAACCAGCTGTTATTTGCGTCGATTTTTCCCTGGTGAGGGATGAATTTTGATTGCGACTAAAGGTCCTCCCTATCTTCGAAGAGATGCCTTCAGTCCGACTGTTTGATTGGCTTTTTTTACTATTGTATAATGCACAGATATTGATATATTATTCGAATTCCTAGAACTTTTAATTCCTGCAAAGCTAACCTAGCATTGCGAATTATCTTGCACAAAATATAATGAAAGTATTATTTATTTCAGATGTAAAATTTAGAATTAAAGGAAACTGCAGCAGTCAAGAATGAATATAAGAAGAGCGGGCTCGCAAGTATTATTCTGGAGAGCGGCTGTAGATAATATGCAGCCGGCAGCCGCCACTATAGCCTACAAACTTTGGTTGGATGTGGGAGCAATTTGTAAATAGGGCTTTCAATTTTTATTGTAAGTGTGCGAACAAGGACTGTGATAATGTGCAAATAAATATATTATCAAACATTCAACTAAAAGTAATTACTGCAAATGCAGAAGTTGTTTCATCGACATTCCTTCACCTTTCATTTCACGGTCCACTGGTAATACCGGATATCACCTTATAGAAACAACATCTCAGTTTGGGTAACCACTGCTACAGTAATTCGAAAAGGATAAACTTGCGCCATTCTGTCCATAAATGCGTCGGCCACAAAGTCCACATTCGATTTAACATATTTCCAACATATTTTCCACCAGTTCTTGAGGATACATGTCTAGCGAGAGTTAGGGTGCTGACAGCATATATTCCTGACAGACAGGTATGTCGGTGCATTACTTGGCCACAGTGATGAGCTCCAAATTGCACACCGAGCCTTGTATGTATTACAAGTTCACTACCAGTAACAGTGTTTGCCATAACACTGCAATGTTACAAAATTTGTAACTCATAACTGCAAACATAATCCTTATTCCTTACATTTTTATTATCTCGAGCTTAGTTTCTCCTTATTTATGATTGACCAGTGTCTAACTAGATAAATATACCCCTGCATGTTAATTCATTATTGTTGCTATGTAAAACATCTGTCGTTAAGATAAATAGTGTTCTAGAAAAAATTGCTCAATGCGGACTATGTAAAATATAACATAATTTCAAATGGTTTATACAAGTTAACACTTTCAGCAAAAAAAACTGCAGTCATACCCAATTTGAACGGTGGTCGGTACTGTCTACTTGACTAAACCTAAAGATACTCTAAACAGTTAGTCTTTCTTACGCGGACGGCGTTTACGCAGTTTCGTGAGGCTAGCAAGAGTCCTTTTCTCTTTGGGGCGAGCCACTTTACGAGGAGGGCTGTAGCTCCTAGGCGAAGGGTGCAATTCAATTGCATCAGAAGGTGTAGGGTTACGATCGGTATACCCGCCGGTCGAAGTACCTGGTTGATTAATATCAACCTCAGTGGAGCGAGGTCTAACGGCCTTTAGAGCGCGTCTCAGGACAGCAGCTCCTACGGGTCCTTGACGGGTCGTCTGGACACTAGCGGTGGGTGGACCGTGAGTGGTGAGGAACTTTCTCGGTTTAATGGTTCTCTCCAGCTCGCGTTCTCGTGTTCGATATTCATATGGTCGCCGAGATACTTCCTGTAGTTCAGGATGCGAGTTCACAAAGATGTCGCCATACTCAGGGTCCTGACGGATAAAATTGATCAGGTGATATGTGGTTATATCATTAGGGTTAACGTTTCTAAGGTATTTTCTGACAAACTTGGTGGAAATACACTCACCAACACGCTTCATTAACTCGTAACTTGGTACGCGTGTTTTCTGTTCAATCGACGCGAATAGATAAGGATGGAACGCGTAAACTCCCTCGTAAGCTCGTCCAGGGTAATAGCGATGTCGGGATTCGCAATGTAAATCCGCGTTCGCTTCCCAAGCTCGGATGTATCGCAGGGTGATCATCTCGTCTACGCTCTCTAAATCGCGATTAAAGGGACAATTGTAACTTTCATGTCCTTTAAGTTGACAGTAGTGACATTGAGTCATAAATTGTGGGCAGACGGCAAAAATATGAGAGTTATTAAGTCTGCAATAAGCACAATATATTTCCATCATCGGTTGTTCGAGGAAATAGGAGCAAGGTACGCTCGAGTCTAGAGGGGTGAAGTGGTCTCT
Source organism: Nemertoderma westbladi (assembly GCA_032718475.1). Lineage (NCBI taxonomy): Eukaryota > Metazoa > Xenacoelomorpha > Nemertodermatida > Nemertodermatidae > Nemertoderma > Nemertoderma westbladi. The sequence continues at coordinate 103,964 of JAUCBJ010007725.1, forward strand.
CGATGCGCATAATCGACAACGTTTTCGAGAAACGTAGTTGGCGTGTCGATAATCGTACGCTGTGAGACGCTGTGGACCTTGATACCACTCTATGACATAATCATTGTCACTGCTCCGGGAAGCTGTAGGCTGAATCGCTTCTGATTCCAAGCATACTGGTTCATCTTCCAGCTGTATAGACGAAGTGGGTGCGTCGGTCTCAGTAAGTGGATCCACTGTCTGTATTTCCACGACAGAATAACCTGTAGGTATTCGGGGTCTTTGTATGACAGATGAATGTAAGTTCTGTATACAAACGTCTTGAAAAACGGCAAATCCAGCGCTACTCAGCTTCTCCGCAGCTGAGTCTCTCAGACTGAGTTTGGTCAGCGCGCGGTCCTTGAACTGACTATCGACGTTACGGAACGGAGTCAGAAAGCGCCGGAAACATTCGAAACGTATAAACTTATTGTGTTCGTCTAACTTGGCGAGTTTAGTTCCGAGTATTAATGGATGAGCGCGTATGGTACGACTGCACACATCGGCTAGCCAACCGGCAAGTGCTGCGTTTTCAAAGATCGTGTATATAGCTAAGGAAGGGCGAAGTGGAACACTCATAAAGCTATATACGGCACCAGGCGCAGTTAATGGTCCATCAAAATATAAACGAGAGTAATGATCTCCATATACTTGCTGGTAATTGGTAGGATTTCCAACTTTGAAATTCCATCCATATTCTTGAAAGGCAAGATGTCCGATGGATGTCCGTTGTACCTTAGTAATGTTGCTGGGTGTATTGGCATACATAGTGCGAAAGAAACCTCGGCCTTCGGCCCAAGGAGCAATCAGCTGAGTATCAACGAAAGGGTATGGAATGTTTTCCATATTCCGGAAGTCGTTTTGGAGATCTCCATAAACAGCTGAGCCGATTTTTAGGATTCTTTCGTTAAACAACATTTCGAGCACAGGTTGGGGTAACATTGATCCATCGATACCCATGGCCGGTTTGCGCTCGGTGTCGGTGACGTAACGCTGCGCGAGCTCGAATTGTCCATGTCGAAGTTTCTTTTGTGTCTCCGTAAGGGTTTCAAAAGAATAATCAATCACGTCGGAACACGCTCGAGTGAATACGTGGGTAGAACCAGCGAGTCCCCGTATATGTATCATTCGCGTAGTTCCTAGTTCTCCCACCGGAACGCTACCTTCGTTGTCATAAGTAACAACGCCATACATCTCGATAACGTTAAGAGTCTCGTTCCATTCTTTAGTGGCGTTTTCGAGAGTCATTCCCACTGGATGCCACAAAGTAGCGCATTCGCTAGCATTGGGTAAATCTCTATACTTTAAGCATTGTGTAGTATAGGTTTCCACATCTCCATATCGTTTTATTCTTTCTTCCTCGAATAACACGTCAAGATTCCAGTGCACCAATCGAGTTTTAATGAATCCATCAAGATTGTAAGGAGGTAATATTTCTTTCTCTATTCTGGAAATATTATACGGTTTTCGAAATGAGTTTAGTTTAACTAGCTGATCTAGATGTTTTTGTAGTTGTTCGAGTTCGACGAGGTCGAGAGGATTGATTAATGGTAGTCTTTAAAATGAGGAACCATCGAGGGGTGGAGGATCGTTTTGGAATAGAGATCCGTCACGAGAATTTGAGTTTCTGGTTGGGCTAAAGCAGCTTCTTCCCTCTCAGTCAGCTCTATATGTCTCTCCTCGAGCTGATTTTCCTCCGCTTGTTGCTGCAAGCGCTCGTCCAGGAATTCCTGTAAAGAGTAGGTTCGTCCACGTTCGATGTCCTCCTCTAGATTTTGTATTTCTCTATCGAACTGGGGTAAAGCGAGTTCCTTCACCGCTTGGACTTGTTGTTGCAATTTACGTTTCTCCAAGCAATCGTAAGTTCCTTTTCCGATTTTCTGCCGAATAGCGTCCAATGCATTTCGTATCACGCTCTCTTCGACTTCTGTAACAGGTTGGATCGGAGGGAGGCCAGGACGGTTGTAGGGGTTAAACGGTGATATTAGATGACCGCGTCCTAGTCCAGCGAGGTAAGGTTGGCGAATATCTAACGAACCCACTACCGGAGTGCCACCAATCAACTGTTCAGGCAACACTAGATCTTTGAACAGTGAGTACAGCTCGGGAGGATCCGTAATACTATTAGGATCGAGAGTTTGAGGTATCACTTGGGAATGAGGAGGTCTGACCGAGTATTCCGGAACTCTGATCATGGGTTTATTCAATGATCGTTTAAGGCGCGCGACCATAGGTGATACGTCGAAAAGGTTTCGCTCGAAACTCCCATAAGTATATCGCGTAAAACTGTGTTTAGCGCAACGTCTCCGTGGATGTTTATGCCTTTCGATCTGCTGGTTAGGTCTAGGGCATTCGTCACAGTAATACCAAAGACGCACGTCTTGAAGGGGAAACGCGGGTGATCGCTCTCCAGTTTTACAATATTCCTCCATCTGTTCGAAGCTATCTGGAACGACAGGTAGTGGTCGATCGGCGGTAAGATACATCATCGTAAAATAGAGCCGTTTGAGTTCCATCATAGGGTCTGGATGTATACCTTGAGGATATCGAGTTTCGAGGTATGGTTGACTGGCAACATTGAGATAGGTCTCTCTTAGAAATTCTAGATATTCGTTGAAGCCGCTACGTTTATCAGGTTCTTCAACGTCTTCTCTTTCGAGTTTATTTCGAATAGAGTTCTCGTGTTCTATTCTCGATTTATCGTTTCGACTCCGCTGGGTATGATATTTAAATAAAACTATTTCCCTCTCGGTGTCGACATCGTCGGTGTCGTGTAAATCAATAGGATGACCAGTGGTCAAGAAGTCCATATACGTACCATTACAATGCGTATAGCGAGCAGTGAATTTTCTATAGTCCAATTCACGCGTAAGTTGCTCCTGGGACATTGGCGGTTCGATATAACGACCATCGTCCTCCGTAGTAGTTGGATCAGCGTCGCCGCGTATCAAGCTATCGACAAACGCTTGTAAAGGTAGAGTATATCTCTCCCTGATACCAAGATCATCTTCTATTAATTCAGTCATATCTGCTATACGAGTTCACCAACATTATAATGAGTTCATATATTTATTAGGCGACCGGGCGTCGCTGCCTACTTCTCCCTTGCCCCCGGACAGTGTGAGATCCTCAGCGCCGATATACCGCTGTCGCTGTACTTTCGCCAACGACGTAGCCGTACAACGACAACGATAACCGGCACAAGTCACTCCACTGTCCGTCCCAAAGGCTTAGATGTACTTCAGGTTTTCCTTGGAGAGTTAGGTTATTTTCACGATTGCGACTAGCTACTGTAAACACACTTTAGCAGAAACATTCACGTATAAACTCACAAATACCACACAACTGGTCACAACTACGCACATTCGGGCCATTTGTCCGTTAGTCAATGCCTTCCAGAATGTCACTGTATTATTATGTATCCTTGGATACTAGTAGTGCGCTATGTATTCCCTATGCTATTCAATGGGACAAGCTTTCTATTGTTCTTTTAACTCAATTCTAATTCTAGCGTGGTTGTTGCTATGGTGACATTATGCAAAGCTAGCGGTAGAATTAGGGTAATTCCAATACGTACAGATCTGGGATGTTATTTAATAGTAATTCTTTCAACGGCAAGCGATTTTCTGGATGGGACATTGGCTCTAACAATCGTGACATCAATCTTGGAGATCTAATCGCAGTAGATGATACTACTAGCAGTGGCGTACCTAGAGTGTCTCATAATACTGGTACTTACAGCTCTATCGCTGCTCGTACACTAGGTTATTCCAGGTACGGTTCTGCACCATATACAGTAAGGTCACCAAATATAAATCGTGCCGTCATCTCTAATTCCAGTACATCGCCAGTATTCCAGCTTGGCCCTAGTTTTTCAGCCGATGCGCCAGCAAATCAAGGTGTAGTTCATTTCCCGCCAACTACTTGTAGTGCTGTACACTATGAGCCGCTGTCCGATAATACCGTCGGCACCAATGCTATAGATGCCGATCTGAGTACTGTAAATGTACATTTACCCAATAACTTTCTAGGTGTAGGCACAGTAGATGAACCACACGTTTCTAATTTACTTATTGGTGCACCCATACCAGACTCTGTTAGTGGTAGCCATGCCGGAGAGGGAGTTTCCAGTTTTGAAATTCACTGCGAGACTAACCATAGCGTTGTAATTCCAACTATGGGTGCTAGTACCACGTTATTGGAAAGCGGCCCCATGGAGGCTTATTTGAGTCCACCAGTTCCAGCGTCTAAGCAAATTATACCTCCCCAGGAGGTCAATGTGACTGATTCAAATATGGATGAAACAGTTGGAGGAGCACCTCCTCTACCTGTAGTTCCGCCAATTGCCTCATCCGTAGTGTCTGCTAACCGCAGAAAACAAAGATCTATAAATACTATCGGTAGTTCGTTAACTAGGGCAGCCAGCGGCCAACGGAACACGGCCCCGAGAGGCCGTGGGCCTGGCCGTCCACGTTGCAACAGCCTAGGTGCGGTGAACAGAAAGGGTGACGGTGAAAACCCTTATGGGACAAGATCCCAGTCTGGCACCGTAAACGCAACGCAGCCTAATTTAAATGGTGGCGGTAGTAATAGACGCCAACCAGACAACTCTATGGGCCCTCAGTCCATCATTCCACCGGGCAAAGGTTAAACACCAATTCCAAGTTAGAAACAAGACTGAAGTTTGGTAATTTTAATGTTGAGGGTATAGTAAATAGTATTGTGGAACCTGATTTTACCAAATTAATTTCTGGTTATGACTTTTTCTTGTGCACTGAAACGTGGCTTAGTCCAGTTGCTGAGCTTGATTTAAATATAAATGGCTACTCAAATGTATCCGTTAACAGGAAGCGAAAAAATAAAAATGCTAAAAGATGCAGTGGCGGAATTACACTATATTATAAAACAAAATACGATGGGGCGGTACATGTTTTGTGTGACAGTGATGACGACATCCTATGGGTACTTTTTGAAGCAAAAAAATTCGGTATCATTACAGATATTGTTCTAGGTCTGGTGTATTTACCGCCGAACGGTTCAACAGCAGCCTTAGGGGACCCAATTTCTGTATTTGATAAACTGGAGGAAGGAATAATAAAGTTCAGTTGTTTGGGTGAACTTATGATTTTTGGCGATTTCAATGCTCGAACTAGTACCGAGCCTGACTTCATCCCCAATGACAGACCTTGTGATACTCTTGACAGACTGCTTCCTAATGATGACATGATTCCGAATAGCCATCAGTTTAATACTACTGACCTTCCAATTGAGACAGATAGGAAAAACACCGATTTAAAAATTAATAACTATGGCTGGAGACTACTAACTCTTTGTAGAAATTCTGGACTCCGAATAGCCAATGGGAGAGTTGGAACTGATGGTTTAGTCGGTGGCGAGTGTACTTTTCACTGCACTGGTAAAAATAAAGTAATTGGGAAATCTACTATCGATTACTTTATCGCAAGCCCACTTTTATTTAAGCTATTCTCAGAACTATATGTCGGCGATGAAAACTTGTTTTCAAAACACCGTGTAGTCACGGCTGTAATAACTGGGATAGGTGAACAACTGCACTGCGGCTCACCTATCCCACCAACTGACTCTGTTTGCAATGATAAATTTGTAGAATCTAAACACTTCCACTGGCGAGATAATAAAGCTGACAGTTATAAAAATTTCTTAGACAACCCCGATATTAAGGCTACTTTGAACAACATTAGCGATGACTTATGTGATGGTATATTTTCCAAAGAAAAAATTAACAAAGCTGTTGGCAGTTTCAATGAGTGTTTACATTCAGCTGGGGACCAGTACTTTGCAAGTACAAAAACTGACACAAAGGAAAAGGGTGACCTAGGAAACCACCCCTGGTACAACAGCGAGTGTTCTACTAAAAAGGCGGCATTTCGTACAGCGCTAAATAACTGGAATAGGAATCGGTCTCCAGAGGCCCATTTGCTATTATCAAAAGCACGTGGAGTTTATCTTAGTTGTATACGGCGGACAAAATTTGCATTCAAGGTTTCCCAATCAAAAAAACTTGCAGAATACTCTGTAACGGAAACTAAAAAGTTCTGGAAACTTCTGTCTAAAGCTAGTCAGTCCAACCGTGGCAGTGATTGTACAAAACATATTTCATTAAATGTCCTTGAAAATCATTTCTCCAACCTGTGTAAGAATAATAGTGATGACAATTTTATTGACATTGGAATTACGCCCCAAAGACCAAATAATTTCAATATGCATAAAGATATTTTCGAAAATTTACTTGGAGATGCTTTTACTGAAGAGGAAGTTCAGGGTGGAATAAGAAATCTCAAGAGAGGTAAAGCATCCGGTGCTGATCTCCTAATAAATGAATTCTTTGTAGTTGGCTGCTCGCAGTTGACACCTGTGATGACAATACTTTTCAATGCTGTGCTCTTCTCTGGGCATTTTCCCGAGGCATGGACCGATGCTATTATCAGCCCGATTTACAAAAACAAAGGTAGCAAGTCAGAGGGTGGAAACTACAGGGGAATCAGTCTATTAAGTGTTCTTGGTAAACTCTTTACAGGTTTAATTAACTCTCGTTTAACTTGGTGGGTCGATGTATCAGGACTCCTAAGTGACGCACAGGCGGGTTTTAGGAAAGGGTTTAGTACTGTAGATCATATATTTACGCTGAACACTATTGTGAATCACTTAATAAACTCAAAAATGAAACTATACGCATGCTTTGTCGATTTTCGAAAAGCATTCGATAGTGTGGACAGACAGGCACTCTGGTTAAAATTAAGTAACATGGGTTTTTGCGGGAGAATTTTTAATATTATTAAGGAAATGTATAAGGCAATAAAATCACGTGTTCGTTGGGATGGTCAATTTTCACAATCTTTTGACTGTCTAGCTGGAGTCTTACAGGGCGAATCTCTATCGCCCCTTCTTTTCTCACTGTTTCTCAATGACTTTGAGAGTCACATGTCTACATGCGGGGTTGACAGCTTGGACATCGGTACCTTACAACTGTTTATGTTACTCTATGCGGACGATATTGTCCTCGTTTCCCACTCGTCCCTTGGCCTGCAGAGATCTTTACATGCTTTGTCGGACTACTGTAAGTTCTGGGGACTCAGTGTAAACCTTGATAAGACTAAAGTGGTTGTCTTTAAAAAGGCGGGGTCAATGTCCCCACTGGATACATGGACTTACAATGGCACTCCCGTTCAGGTGGTGTCACAGTATTTGTACCTGGGAGTTGTTTTCTCCTCAGGGGGTAGCTCTTTAGCAGCTCAGAAATTGTTGTGTGACAAAGCTAATAAGGCCATATTTTCGTTGTCGAGGTATATGTATTGTTTTCCTACGGCGCCTGTGCAACTTTTATGCAAACTGTTTCAATGTCTTATTAAACCTATTTTAAATTACGGTTGTGAGGTCTGGGGATTTTGCCCTGCATTGGGTATCGAGCGAATCCAGCTGTCTTTCTTAAAAAGAGTGCTTAAATTGAAATCGTCAACCCCAAACTATATGGTGTACGGCGAGTGTGGTATTTTCCCGCTCATAGTTGAAAGGAAAGTGAGTATTCTAAAATATTGGCTAAAACTTATTACAATGCCAGATTCTAGAATCGCAAAACAAGCCTACACATTGGCTGTAAATGATTGTTTACGCAAACCGTCGCTTTCAAATTGGGCTTCGCGAGTACGGGATTTATTGAACGGAATTGGCTTATCTTGGGCTTGGCGTGACCAGTTCGTACCAGAGGAACTAAAATTTTTAGCTATAGCTAAACGGGTACTTAAAGAACAATTTATTCAGAATTGGTGGTCCTTAATAAATAATTCGCCCAAGGGTACTCTTTATGTAAAGTACTGCTTCCGACCTGAATTATACCTTAGTGTGCTAACTGAACATCCACAACTGAGATATTCGCTTTCGAAGTTCAGATGTTCTTCGCATCATTTGGCTATAGAATCTGGGCGATGGCGAAGAGTTGCTCGCTCCGATCGGGTCTGTCAAGTATGCAACACCGACCAAATAGAAGACGAGTATCATTTTTTGTTTGTGTGCCCTAAATATAACGCTCTGAGAACCCAATATTTAGATTCGCATCATAGCGCAACCCCTCCCAGTTTTGAAAAATTTCGCCTATTTCACTTGTCCTCGGATTCATCCGTAATTATGAATTTGGCACTTTTTGTCCACAAAGCAATGGCCCTGAGGGCAGAGGTATTAACACCGACTATAGTTGGTGTAACAAGCATAGCTTCTGTTGTACTCTAGAAAGTTAAAGATTATAACCATCTTGAAATACATATAAAAACTGATGTTGGTAAATAACTCCCTCTCCCAATGTCTATCGCTTTAAATTGTATATATTATCGTATGTACGTATTTGTATTTCATCTGTACCATATATTTTCGTACTATCAAGATCAACTACGGTATACGATTGTGAATTTTGGCTTTGTTAACGGTAATTTTGGTAATGGCCAACGTTATATTGGTGGATTAGCTGGCGCTCGGCAAATACTTACAATTAATAACATTTGGTGCTTTCGATATAAATTAATATGTGTTACCGGTACATTCACTATGTGACAATTTCATTAACTTGAATGTCGATTGATTAATAAACAAAACATATTTATTTAATAGTCAATGTTCTGTTTTATACATGACTTTATGAATTTTTATCAGCTATTGACTATGTTTGGGAGACTTTCGCACACTCATACGCATAAGAAGATAAATCTCCGCTCCTGTGATCTATTAATTAATAGAATTTTGGGAATGTTATAAATTGCGTAAAAATGGCAATTTATTAAATTCATTAAAAGGCATGAATTTAAATTATTCCCTGAAATTTTATTATTTACTAATTAAATGGACATATTTTGATTCTAGAATATGTCTGGGGACACAAGATCCTTAATTCTATGACAATTGTCTTTTTAAGAATATCGGTAAATGCTACGATATCTTAATTGACTAGAATTGTTGAAGGATCTGAATTTTACAGATTTTGATTTATTGGATTAGCAAATATTAAATAATTAATATTTGAGATGGGCACCGATTTATTCCAGAACTTGTCTGGGGACGTTAACCACTGATTCTAAGATTTGTCTTTCAAGTATATCGGTGGGTGCCGCGATATCTTAATCGACTAGAATTACAGATGGTCAAAGGGTTTAACAGATTTATTTTGCGTTATACGCTACTGTTAAAGGGACATCACGCTACTATATGTATTATTTAGTATACGGTATGAGAGCAATATCGCACGAAGCAATGTCAGTGTGAAGAGGCAAGTCGTTTCCAAGGTCTACCCAGAGCTTGGTTTAGCCGAGACACGAGGATCTGAACTTTGCATTCCTAATACTCTGCCTACCAATAATACTTGAATATAGTAGTGGCTTTATTGTACTTTAATAAGTACGGACATTTCATCTTACTGGAGTTACGTATTTATAATATAATACGGACAGTAAGGAAAGAGAAAAAACAATTGTTTCTCACTGTCACACTAAATATAATATAAGTAATTACGTACGCAATAAACATGAACATATTGCACTATTCTACTAAATAATCGCTAAATAATATTCTACTAAATTAAATAAAACGATTATAATAAAATTACAGAGTAATACATACATAAATATAAAAATAATAAAATAATATAAAATAATAGAGTCACACGCCCACTCCGAACGATATTAAGTTGGGGAGTCCCTAGATGTCGGTTGGATTAGGGAAGTGGTCGTGGGAAGAGTTTCTTGCCTTCCATAGTTTCCGGAGAGCTCTCTGTCTCTTTCCAGTAAACATAAACGACCCACTGGGCGATTAAGCTGTTGAGTCTCAAAGACTATCCCTGGTTTCTTAAAGTTACGCCGCATGACGACGAGCTCTACTGATCGCACCAAACCATCGCTCGAGATATGAGTCTCGATGATACGTCCTGTTTGCCATCGCTTACGTGGGAGATCGGGGTCCACAATAAGCACCATGTCTCCAGCGCTGACGTTTTCTTGCTGCGCAAACCACTTAGTTCGAAGTTGTAGAGTGGGCAGGTAATGTTTCTCGAAATGGTCAGCGAAACGACGGGATAGCAACTGCATAAGTTGCCAGGTTCGACGGCAGTACTCGTCTCCGTCTGTGATCTCCGATCGTGGGAGCATGGCTACGGGTTTCTTCAGTAGAAAGTGCGCGGGTGTTAGCGCTTCCAGGGAATCAGGACTTGAAGAGACTGGCATAAGCGGTCTTTCGTTGAGATAAGCGGCGATTTCCTCCATTAACGTCCGCAATAGTTCGTCGGTGAGATAAGCGCGACAAGGCACAATAAAGTGGAACGCAGTCTTCACGCTCCTAATCAATCTCTCCCAACTTCCTCCCCACCAAGGGGCGTCGGCGGCGTTGAAGGTCCAGCTAGACGCTGTTATCCTTAGCTGATCGTCCACCTGTCTTTTGTTCCAGTCCTTTACGTAAGCTTGAATTTCGTTGTTGGCGCCAATGAAGTTCGTTCCCTTATCCGATCTCATCGTGTTACTGGTTCCGAAGCGAGCGATCTGTCGTCGTAAACTCAACACGAAGCTGTTGGTGGATAGATCATTTACCATATCGAGATGGATAGCTCTACAAGTCATACAAACGAAGATGACACACCATCTCTTGACTATAGTCCGAGCACGATATACTTCAATAGGGCCAAATAAATCCACACTGGTATTAGTAAAGGGTGGTTCGTAGAAGCTTACTCTTTCCCTAGGTAATTCTGCCTCTCGCTGTGTCAAAGGCCTACTGAATGCTTTCCTATAGGGTATGCAGTTCCTAAGGACTTGGTTCAGAGCCCTACGGGGTTTATAAAAATAGTAGCGAGTTCTAATTTCGCTCAGAACTCGTTCTCTTCCAGCATGATACAGTTTGCTATGAACATCTACAATCATCTTGATTTGTATGTCAAGATTTCTAATGAGTATGGGAAACTTAGTGTCAAAGGATAAGGGGGCGTTGGTGAGCCTGCCTCCAACACGTATTAACCCATCTATCATGGTACTAGAGAAGCGATCCCTTAAGCGCATCTGCGGATTTCTTAACAACAGGAAATACTTATCGGGATCCTCATAGCATTGTAGGAGTCTCAGCATCTGTTTGTTGGTTTCATCATGCTCCTGGTAACTGATCTTCTCCTTTAGAAACCTGTTGGATATCTTATATTTAGGAAGATCTTTAACAACATGGACTCTTGCAGATGTTGATGGAGCATCATCACTATTGGTCTTTGTCCCGGAGTAACGATGATGAAAACATCGTTTTAAACAGGTGACGGCTTTACAGAGCCGATTCCAGGAACTGTAATGACGTATCACTCTCTGCAGGAGAGGTGAGAGTCCTTGCGAAATATCTGGTATTCCAGATTTCCAATCCTTGTCACGGATTTCTAAGACTTCTTTATCCGTGGCTGTGGGTTTCTGATCCAAAGCATCCTCTCCGGAAGTAAATAATACAGATAGATCAACCGCAGGTTTAAACAACTTCGATTTACTCGCTCGAGTTTTGGGTTTAACTTTCTCCGCTCCCTTGGCCTGTCTGATCTCTGCTGTTGTGAGATGGGGAGGCCATTCTTCTTCTTCTCTGTAGAGAAAGTCGGGTCCACCTAACCATTCGGGAGTATTTACCAATTCCTTTGGAGTCGCTCCTCGGGAAGCGATGTCTGCTGGATTAATCGTTCCTGGGCAATGTCTCCATTGGTCCATCGTCGTGCGACTAAGTATGATGGCTACTCTGTTGGTAATGAAGACGCTGAACTGACAGACTTCATTGGTGATATACTCTAACACGAGTAAAGCGTCGGTCCAATAGACAGTTTTCTCTAATGGATAGTCAATCTGTTCTGTTACATTCCGGCCGATGGCTGTAGCGTATAGAGCCGCTTTTAACTCCGCTCGAGGAACTTTCAACTTGTTGTTGATTAATGCCTTAGAAGTAATCAAGTCCCAGATAGACCATATTCTGTTTCGTAGGAAATACAGGAGCTCTATACAAGACTGTAATGCATTCACACTTCGACCCTTCTCCATTGATCACCGCCTTATTGTGGCCAAGGTAAGACTTAGTCTGCGTGCTAGCAGAACAACGAAATCTGCCTTGCCACGGCATGACTGGTCCTCTCTGTTGCAACAGCCAAGTGTGAGATCCAGCTTCACACTACAGCTGAGCAACAGGTATGAGGCTCTTGCCTCTGAGGCGGCAGATCACTGTGAGGGCTATACTGCCTTTACAGAAGCAGTTAAGTTAGCAGCTGCAGAAACAGTTCCTGTATACCCTCGAAACAGGAAAAGGGCCCCCTGGACTGACAACAAAATTCAGAAGTGCCGAAATGACCTTCATAAGGCGCAGAAAGAGTCCCGACTCAAACAGACTACAGCGGCCAAGAATGCAGTTAAAGCTGCATCTAGGTCCCTGAACAGGCAGTACTCTGTTAATCTACAGGAGCTAATAAACCAACAGGTTGATGCCATCAATGATGCTGACGACAGCAGGCAATCATCCCAGGCATGGAAATCGATCAATCTGCTTACTGGGCGGAAAAGCCAACCAACCACCAAGGTTAAGGCTGAATCACCAGCCGATCGCCTCAATGGTTGGAAAGCCCACTTTGAAAAGCTCCTCAATAATGACAGGGTATTGCCTGATAACTTTATAGAAGTAAAAGTGTCTGAGTCTGTACTCCCAGATATTCCCATTGGCGATATCTCCTTTGCAGAAGTGAAGGCTGCTGCAAAGAGCATTAAGACCAATCGTGCCAGTGGAGTAGATGGTGTTCCCCCTGAGGTCTTTAAAATACCTGAGTGTTTAAAGCTCATCTATCCCATCATAGTAGACATGTACCGTACAACAAGAGTCCCACAAGAAATGAAAACAAATAAGTTGGTGCCAGTTCCCAAGAAGGGCAACCTAACACTCTATGGTTCTTTTCGGGGAATCTCATTGATCTCGATTGCTGCAAAACTATACAATAGAATTCTATTAAATCGCATCAGGGATCCCATTGAGAGACTGCTACGTGGAAATCAGAATGGGTTCCGTAAAGGTCGTGGGACCATGGAGCCCATTTTGGCACTTAGAAGGATAATTGAAGAGTTATCAAAAAAGAAAGACAGGCATCTGGCTGTTATCTTTGTTGACTTCTTCAAGGCCTTTGATTCAGTCTCTCGCTCACGTATGTTCAGCATACTTTCATTATATGGGATTCCTGATGAAATTATTGCAGCAATCAGATCAGTATACGATGGTTCGACAACATTTGTGTCTACTGTTGACGGTGACACAGAACCATTTGAAGTGTTATGGGGCGTCCTCCAAGGAGACACACTTGCACCATTCTTGTTCATTATTGTGGTTGACTATGTTCTACGCATGTCCTTAGATCATCATAATGAAGATGGGGTGATGTTAACTCCACCTACTGGCTCCAGAAGTCGAGGAAATCCTGCCAAGTACCTAACTGATCTAGACTTTGCTGATGACTTAGGAGTACTCTCAGAATCATTAGAGGGAGCCCAGCGGCTCCTCAGCTCATTAGAACATGCTGCTTCTAGTGTTGGTCTTTTTATTAACTCCAGAAAGACCAAAATTCTGACAGTTAACTTTGAAAGTCCTCAGCAAGTCTCTGATCGGATGAGCATAAGCTCAAAGGATGGTATGCTTGAGCATGTGGACGACTTCTGTTACCTGGGATCATGGATCCGGAAGTCAGGTGAGGACCTTCGAATACGTAAGGGAAAGGCATGGGCAGCCTTGAATAGGCTTTCCAGGATTTGGAAGTCACCTAGAATTAATCGGAAACTTAAGGTCCGATTATTTAGAGCAGCAGTAGTTCCAGTACTCCTCTACGGGAGTCCATGCTGGGCTCTAACTGCTGAGGACACCAAATCTCTGGATGGCACATTCACAAGAATGCTACGCCGGGTACATTGTGTCAAGTACAATGCACACATCTCCAACCAGACACTATATAACATTGGAGGTGTCTCATTGGTTCCCCCAAGCTTGACACTAGAACAAAATCGCCTCCGCTTTGCAGGACATTGCTTTCGCCGTGAGGACCAGCCTGTGCATAATCTTGTACTTTGGCAGCCTCATGGAGTGAATAAGCATGGTGGACAGCCCATGACTTTCTTGAGACGCATCTTAAAGGACACTGGCCTTAAAGATGCGGATGATCTAGCAAATGTCATGGGTGATAGGGAGTTATGGCGGTGCAATTTTGTTGACAAGCCGGCACAGCATTCTTAAAAATGCAGCTGCAATGCAGCATGCCGATCCTAGTAGTAGAAGTAACCAAGGCGACTTTGATTCCATCCGAAGTTTCCACTCTTAGATAGGCTACTATACCTATTCCCATATCGCTGGCGTCTCCAAACACATGGAGTTGATAGGAATACGTAGGGAGAACATGACCAAAATATGAACGGGAAATTATAAAATCCTCGATAGCCGGCAGAGAATCTTCCCATTTCATCCACTTCTTCAATAATTCTCCCTTAAGTGGATCGTCCCATGAGTGGTTTTCAAGCCACATTTGTTGTACCAAACTACGAGCAATCAATATAACTGGGCTAATAAATCCCAATGGATCGAAATAAGTGCTCAGTATACTTAAGCAAATCCGTTTGGTTCGAACTGGATTATCTCGCTGTTTTAGCTGGAAAAACAGGATATCTCGCTCTGTGTCCCATTTCAAGCCGAGTGTCTTGGTTTCTGGCAGATCATCTTTGATCAAATCTAGATCTTTCGCCCCTCGATCTTCCGCAGGGATCGACTCCAGAAACTCACGGGAGTTGCTGGTGAATTTCGTTAATCGAAACCCACCTCTTTTTAAGCACTCTACCGTTCCTTTAGCGACCTCAATGGCTTCCTCAACTGATGGAAGGGACTTCAGATTGTCGTCCATGTATATGTCCCGCTTGATGTTGTCGATCACTTCCTTAGAGAAGGCCTCTCGGTTGTCCTCTGCAGTGGTACGCACTACCGAACAGGCGTTGGAAGGGCTTGAGATTATCCCAAAGGCCTGGATGGTCATCCAATACTCCACCGGTTTCTGGTTGAGGTCTCCTTCGGGCCACCATAGAAATCGTAGGCTATCTCGATCCCTATCCAACACTTTGACTTGCAAGAACATGCCTTCTATATCGGAGGCGAAAGCAATCGAATATTGTCTCAATCTTAAAAGAATTCCCAACAAAGATTGAAGTAAGTTGGGTCCTGGTAACAATTCAGAGTTAAGGGATTGACCCATGTAAAGAGCGGAGCCATCAAACACTACTCTCACTTCATGTGGTTTACCGGGTTTAGGAACGTAATGGTGAGTTAAGTAATACGTTCTTTCAGTCACAGGTGTTTCTTCCGGTACTCTCTCCGCGTATCCCTTACTAATAAATTTCTCCAGCTGTGTTTGATACATTTCTTTAGCTGAAGAATTAGCCGTAAGGCGTCGATGGAGTTGCGCGATTCTTTTTTCCGCCAAGGGTCTGTTATTGATGAACTTCGGTTCTCTCTTGCGGAAAGGTAGACCGACTTCATACCTACCTTGATCTTTGAGGAAACGTGAAGTTGTCTCTTGGATCTGCTTGGCCCTTTCCTCTTCCACCGACAAGGCTTTATCGTAGGAATTGGGCTCTACCGCCTCTTGCGTAAAGAATCGTACGGCATGTTCATCTCGAGTCTTGGCATTGCAACGCTCCTTGGGTTTCCTTGGCTACTCCCATCCGGTGTATGTCTTCCCAGGCAGCTTCTGATAAATCAAACGGGAGTCCGGGTCCGGGGAAGTTCCATTGCGACTCGACAATAGACTTCAGTTCTTCCCTCGTGTATCCCGCATAACTATCTCTAGTTGATCGCTGACTTCTCGCCCAATCGATCTGGTGTTCTTCCACCGCAATCAATAACCTAGTGAGTACGGCTGCAGGAAGAATGAGAAGGGGATCCGAATAAACCGCTTCCATCATCTTTGCTCCGCGCTCGGGTGTCAGCTCTACAGTATCCTCACTACTGGAGCTGTTGGGCCGTTGAGAAATAAGTTCTTGGCTAGCGGGTTGTTGCTGTTCTGCTGCTTCTTGGTCCCGCTTGACCTGAGCTCGAGTGCCTATGATAGACCTACGATGTTGGACCAGCCTAGGTTCCGTTATTACTACTGGAGGGATGACCTTCCTCACAGTGGGAGGTGAACTGAACTTACGACTAGACGGTTCTACGTCTCTATCTGAGTCACAGATAGTTACATCTAATAAACTGTCTGACAGGTTCTGCTTAGTATCAGACATGTTTATGGATACAGTTGAATGCCTACTGCTATATTACAGTCTAAGCAAGTCTAGTAATTCAGTATTAACTGCTAGCCTAGTAATTAATTAGCGATACTGCTACTCAGTGTAGCGTGATATATATAATATATTAGAATACCGGTATGCTTATAGTATATATAACTATTATTACAGACTAGGTTTATCACAGAATACCGGTATAATTTTAGCACAAATATATATAAATATATAATAGGCCTATCTGGAATACCGGTATACAGCTTACAGTTTTGTAGTATATATAATTATAATTCTGGACTAGAATTAATTATAAAGTACCGGTATAATTTCAGCCTAAATTTATAGAAATAAAGATAATAGGCCTATCGTAAATACCGGTATATCAATTATTTTAAATAATTGAATTTCTGAATTTTAGGGTTACTTGGTTACTTTACTTACTTTATTACCGTTTTTTGAGCAGTAATCCAACTGATATTGAGACCTAATGGTTGTATGGTATGCCTACTATTTCTAAATCGTTAGATTTGATTTATAATATATATATATATACCCGTTTTAATGGGTTTTGTCAATGTTTGAAATAAATGTTATTATTTCTGGGGAGTAATCACTACACAAAGCGGTGCGCTTTCAGTGAAGTGTTACTTATAGGACACTAAAACAAATAATTCTAATTTACCTAAGTTACTTAATACTACAAATTACGTACAATTCGGGTGAGATTACAATCTCTAAATAAACACAAAAATTTACAAAAAACACAAAATACGAATTTTCAGGGTAATTTTACAAGAAGTCTACAAACCAGTCTAACAAAGGGTTAGAATCTGGTTATTACAACGGACAGGGTACTGCGGTATTTGAAAATAATACGTAGTAGTAAATACACTGCGTTGTCCAGATAGGAAAATACCACCGCCTGACGACCTATAGCCGTATCGCTATAGGTACTACGTTATGTATCACGGAGTGTTCCTACCTAGAAGTTAATAGAGCTAATCGAACGTGCCTATCAACCACTTTACAACACAAATATAATGCCTACACTAATTACTCTCGGAAAGCACTGTACACTAAACCCTAAATTAGGTACGAGTGCTTATACAACAGATAATCAGTAGTTAAAAATACTTGAACAGCTAAAAGAACCACGGCATCTGCTGGAGTGACCGATGCACAAAATCACCAGTCTTTACCTACGCCAAGCAGCCCGTGTAGTACCGGGGTTAATTTAACTATAGCGGTATGTATAACAAACACAATTACTGTAGGAACAAACTTGGGGAATGAATGTTGCGAATAATCGCATAAACTCTGAATAATAAATATTACGCTACGCGTACAAACCACTCAAACAAAATGCAGACCAAACACTGACAGACTACTATCAAGCCTAAATAAACTACAGGACATGCAGACTCCGAAATGATTAGGTAGTATGCGTTCTAACCCAGTAGTACGACTTATTCTTTAGATGGGGGTTTACCTTACAGCTTTGGCTGCCCCTACTTCCTAACCGTTCTTTATCGGACAGAGGCTCTACACACACTGCAATCCGTTCAGACCTAATAACAGCCAGACAACTAACCAGCCTACAAATTATCTAAATAAATATTATACGCTACCCGTACAGACTTACACAAACAAAGTACAGACTAAACGATGGCAGACTACTCTCAAGCCTAAATAAACTACAGGACATGCAGACTCCGAAATGATTAGGTAGTATGCGTTCTAACCCAGTAGTACGACTTATTCTTTAGTTGGGGGTTTACCTTACAGCATTGGCTGCCCCTACTTCCTAACCGTTCTTTATCGGACAGGTGATCTACATACACTGCAATCCGTTCAGACTTAACAGCAATCAGACAACAGTTCAACCTACAAATTGTCTGTACAATCTGATCAGGCTTACACGCCTTCTGTTCAATACTAGCCTACAAACAAATAAAACTGACAGAAATAAGTAAGCTCTAAAAGAAACAAGGGGTGTACAGTCCCTAATCTCTTAAACAGCCTACCGGTATTCAATAATCAAATCGAATAATACTAATGTACTTATACGGGAAGTACCGGTTAGGACAGTTAGGCCTACGGACCTACAGAAGTACCAGTTCTGGCAGTTGGACCTACGGGCCTACAGCAGTACCGGTTCTGGCAGTTGGGCCTACTGACCTACAGATGTACCGTTCAGGTTTACCGGTTGACCAGTACTTTCAACTTTATTGCTTACTGCAATAAAGAAGCGATATCCGTTATTGTTCGCGCTTTCAGACCTTTGGCAGTTTAACCCGCCAAATTAGGATGTCTTCTAGATAATAATTCGCTTTTAGCCTATGACAAGTATTTGATTCACTACACTAGTCGAAACCAATCTGTGCGCGATCATTCACCCGCTGGATATACCCGGGAGATTGGGTTCGACGGCTTAATCTTATTGCTATGTAAGCCTAATGTATTATTCGACTGACAGTATTATATAATCTCTGACAATATTATTCACCTTCGGGAAATATTAACAGTTCCTTTAGGACGTGGCGCTCTATCTATATAAACAGAGTTATGACTTAAACTACTCACAACGATATGGCTTAGTTATAATTCACATATATGGCGCATTCTTTAGGAAATGCTTCGTTATCAGTCTCACTCATACACAATGCTGCACAATACTGCACACTAATCTGCCGATCTTCACTGATTTTAGTCACATATAAAAGGAACACGCACCGACTCATGTAGGGTCTATCAAATAACATTAGATTCACTTCAAACCACTTTAACATAAGTCACAATCGTTATATGTAACCTTTCTCTCTTACCTTCGGTATATCAAGAATATTGGGGTTTCGGGGTTATTTATCGTTATTCCAAATATAATAATTCATCAACCATATTATGAAGAACCGACAGTAAATAGCAGTATAACAATATAAAAGTATGCACCAGTGTGTGGTACATGCAGTTCAGTAAGTTGAGTTGCACAGTGATTCAGTGATAACGGATATATGTCCTTATAATTAAGCCTACTAGTGTTAGGCTAAAACAGCAAAGCACAAAATATTTCCAAGCCGCTCTCTCCTGGCTCAGGACAGAATGTAAACACTGCACAATAAGCATTGAGTGATTTCTAGGAAATTTCTGTACAAGAGCCATAAAAATGCTCTGATTGGCTGACTGAACTGAGAGACGCCGTAGAACAAAGAAAATCAACACGTATGAATGTCAGCTGTTAACCGTCGTCATAGTAACTACTGTTCAAGAGTAGCTATCACCTTTTGCGTAACGGAATTGCCATAGAATCATCAACTATGCCTTCCACAGTACACATACGGAGGAAATAGCTCTTAGATCCTCTAAAAACACCGATACAGCAATAATACGGTTTCTTACACCTATTAAATCAACTACAGAGTATTTTAATGTAAAAATAATAAAAATAACGGGGCAATTCAGCAAAGGCTTTTACACATACGGTTTGTATGAAGGATAATATAGAATAAGTGAGCGTTCTTACCAACTTAGTCACATCGTTACAGCTAAGACTAACTTAAGTAACTCTAAATGAATACGAGTTTAGTCTATTTTGGCTGTGTAGATATCGTAATTTCCGCCATGGAAACGCACTTGTTTTAAATAAATTCATTAATATTCCATTCAATACTATTCATTAATTATTATACATTCATTATAAATACGATCTAGCTAGACCTACAGTAGTACTAGTCCTACCTACACATAAGGAGTGGAAACACAACACAATTATTTGGGATAAAATTCTACAGTAAATAAATACTGTAATATTTATACCATAAAAGACTGCACTTGTGAAGAATACCACCAGGTTATCACATTTCGGCCGAAATATTATTGGGATTTTTATGAAGAATTTCTTAACTTTCACTGTACATACAGACTAATTCGTTTATTGTTTTGGTTAGATACAGCCCTTCTATAACTTGTTTTTGATTAAAAAAAAACTGGTAGGTATTCTTCACAAGGGGTAAACTGAGGTGAAATATAAAAGCAGCTTCACGCGTGCCATGAAAAGACACCGAAGTTAATTTATGTATTATAAATTATTATAACATTAATTTATTATTGTATCATCCCTGTTAATAAATGAATATTATATTTATTAGCATAACTTATTTATCCTGATAGGCCCAAACGTGCGCATAGCGCTGGTTCAACCCCCGGTGACGTGCATTCTCATTATTTCCATTTCTGAACAACTTATTACAATATTATTCTACAAGCATATGAGTTATATGTTAATTAATATTTTTGTGAGTTCGAAAAGTTTTATAGATGGAAACTAAAATTTACATTATCATATATTTATTAGCTGATGTTAAAAAGCTTTCTATTTGATACATTACATTACGTTTAGTTATGTATGTTTATTTTTCTTCAACTTTGTCTTTGTATCTCAGGAATATGCTTTTAAAACCACAACGAAATGGCTTGTTGGTGATAATATAGATCCAGAAAGATATAGCTTGGTTACCAAGAGCCATATAGGCCATACACATAAGGGCTATGTGATATTTATTACCTGAAAATATATAAGGAAATATTAAACTGACATAGACCTATTTCATTCCAGGATTATGCCCCGGTGGCTAAATTCATAAGATTAGTAAAATGGTGTAACAATGTAACAATGCAATCGGTACTGACCGCCCCTGAAATAAAATGGTTATTGAAATATCAAGTAAAAATATATTTATAAATGTAAGAGTTTAAAGATCTGTGAGATCTGAGGTCGCTATGTTGATGGGTCCGCTGCCACTGTGTATGAATGGCTGACCACGAGATCTCGGGGCACTATGTTGCTGGGTCCGCCTGCACTGTGTAGTGTATGGCTGACCGTGAGATCTGGGGTCGCTATGTTGATGGGTCCGCCGCCTCTGTGTATGGCTGACCGTGAGATCTGGGGGCGCTGTGATGTTGGGTACGCCGGTACTGTGTGTGGCTGACCGCGAGATCTGGGGGCGCTATGTTGCTGGTCCCGCCGGCACTGTGTATGAATGGCTGACCACGAGATCTGGGGGTGCTATGTTGATGGGTCCGCCGCCACTGTGTATGAATGGCTGACCACGAGATCTGGGGGCACTATGATGCTGGGTCCGCCGCCACTGTGTGCGGCTGACCGTGAGATCTGGGGGCGCTGTGATGTTGGTCCCGCCGTCACTGTGTATGGCTGACCGTGAGATCTGGGGGCGCTATGTTGCTGGGGTCTGCCGGCACTGCGTATGGCTGACCACGAGATCTGGGGCGCTATGTTGCTGGGTCCACCGGCACTGTGTATGGCTGACCGCGAGATCTGGGGGCGCTATGTTGCTGGGGTCTGCCGGCACTGCGTATGGCTGACCACGAGATCTGGGGCGCTATGTTGCTGGGTCCACCGGCACTGTGTATGGCTGACCACGAGATCTGGGGGCGCTATGTTGCTGGGTCCACCAGCACTGTGTATGGCTGACCACGAAATCTGGGGGCACTATTTTGATGGGTCCACCGCCACTGTGTATGAATGGCTGACCACGAGATCTGGGGGCGCTATGTTGCTGGGCCCACCGGCACTGTGTATGGCTGACCACGAAATCTGGGGGCACTATGTTGATGGGACCACCGCCACTGTGTATGAATGGCTGACCGTGAGATCTGGGGGCGCTGTGATGTTGGGTACGCCGGTACTGTGTGTGGCTGACCGCGAGATCTGGGGGCGCTATGTTGCTGGTCCCGCCGGCACTGTGTATGAATGGCTGACCACGAGATCTGGGGGCGCTATGTTGCTGGGCCCACCGGCACTGTGTATGGCTGACCACGAAATCTGGGGGCACTATGTTGATGGGACCACCGCCACTGTGTATGAATGGCTGACCGTGAGATCTGGGGGCGCTGTGATGTTGGGTACGCCGGTACTGTGTGTGGCTAAACGCGAGATCTGGGGGCGCTGTTGCTGGGTCCGCCGGCACTGTGTGTGGCTGATCGTGAGATCAGGGGGCGCTGTGATGTTGGGTACGCCGGTACTGTGTGTGGCTGAACGCGAGATCTGGGGGCGCTGTTGCTGGGTCCGCCGGCACTGTGTGTGGCTGACCGTGAGATCTGGGGGCGCTGTGATGTTGGGTACGCCGGTACTGTGTGTGGCTGAACGCGAGATCTGGGGGCGCTGTTGCTGGGTCCGCCGGCACTGTGTGTGGCTGACCGTGAGATCTGGGGGCGCTGTGATGTTGGGTACGCCGGTACTGTGTGTGGCTGTTTAGAGGGAGCCCAACGGCTCCTCAGCTCATTAGAACATGCTGCTTCTAGTGTTGGTCTTTTTATTAACTCCAGAAAAACCAAAATTTTGACAGTTAACTTTGAAAGTCCTCAGCAAGTCTCTGATCGGATGAGCATAAGCTCAAAGGTGGTATGCTTGAGCATGTGAACGACTTCTGTTACCTGAGATCATGGATCCGGAAGTCAGGTGAGGACCTTCGAATACGTAAGGGAAAGGCATAGGCAGCCTTGAATAGGCTTTCCAGGATTTGGAAGTCACCGAGAATTAATCGGAAACTTAAGGTCCGATTATTTAGAGCAGCAGTAGTTCCAGTACTCCTCTACGGGAGTCCATGCTGGGCTCTAACTGCTGAGGACACCAAATCTCTGGATGGCACATTCACAAGAATGCTACGCCGGGTTCATTGTGTCAAGTACAATGCACACATCTCCAACCAGACACTATATAACATTGGAGGTGTCTCATTGGTTCCCCCAAGCTTGACACTAGAACAAAATCGCATCCGCTTTGCAGGACATTGCTTTCGCCGTGAGGACCAGCCAGTGCATAATCTTGTACTTTGGCAGCCTCATGGAGTGAATAAGCATGGTGGACAGCCCATGACTTTCTTGAGACGCATCTTAAAGGACACTGGCCTTGAAGATGCGGATGATCTAGCAAATGTCATGGGTGATAGGGAGTTGTGGCGGTGCAATTTTGTTGACAAGCCGGCACAGCATTCTTAAAAATGCAGCTGCAATGCAGCATGCCGATCCTAGTAGTAGTAGTGTGTGGCTGACCGTGAGATCAGGGGGCGCTGTGTTGCTGGGGTCTGCCGGCGTTACACCTAAGTGCAAGCCAATCATCATCATACATAGAATTCATGGATTCATTTTGATGGGGTCGACTCGACAGTCCGTTATAATGATAACTGTTCGTTCATGATGGCTTAAAATCTGCGCGCAAAGGACCACGTTGCTATTCGCTACATATTTATGTGCCAACGTAATTCATAGATAAAATCTCGATATTTTTGTTTATTGTTTTGGTTTCCGTTTTAGTAATCTGTTAGTGTATGCATCGTTCATGTATAATATTTAACAACTTTTTACTCAATAATTACGATATAATATGTATTATAGAAATTTAAATAACCTACCTAGGGTTGGGATACCGATAGCCCAGTTTACACAGTCAATTAAACCTAAATATACCAAATATGGGCTAATTGGGAACGAGAGAAAGAAAAACGCCAAACATGTGAAAACGAATGTGACCGTTAGAGATTTGAGATGTCCGGATACAGCCTTGCCTGACGACCTGTAGGAAAGAATTAATTACAATTACTATATAACTTTATGCGTTTGTAGCCAAATATTTTGAGCGAAAAAATAAAAATTATGACTCACCAACACGACGTAGTCTACCTACAGTTTCAACCTTTATGCCCTTTTTTAATTAAATTTAAAATGATTAACATTATTAGGACACTAATTATTATAATTGGGTGGGTGAGTGTCGCTAAAAGACTTTATTCCGTTCGATGGTGTACATAGATAGGCCTACAGTATTATATACAGTCAACATTATGTACAGTATATACGATATAAATCCGTACCCTATCTTCCTGAGTTTATATATGATGCGGATATTCAATGGAAACAATAACGACAGCGGTCCAACCACAGAGTAGATTGTTCTAGAGACGTTGTTATAAAGTCTGAACCCAACCGAATTGATTTCATCTCGTCTGTATCCACATTTATTTTCTTCTTTCCACTCATAAGCGTAATAATGGGTGAAGGCCAGCGGATAACAAATACATATTATAGTTGCGCAAATTATCTTGGCCTGTAACAACAAGTTTTTAATATTTTATTCTCGCTAAAAATAAATTTGAATTCTATTTCAGTGTATTTTCTGATTACGATTGATTTCCTGATCTATGAACGAATTAACCTACCGTAGCGAATTAAAATCTCACTTTA
This sequence comes from Nemertoderma westbladi, assembly GCA_032718475.1. Taxonomy (NCBI): domain Eukaryota; kingdom Metazoa; phylum Xenacoelomorpha; order Nemertodermatida; family Nemertodermatidae; genus Nemertoderma; species Nemertoderma westbladi. The sequence goes on from JAUCBJ010007725.1 coordinate 128,545, forward strand.
ATATTAAATAATCAATTTATTGGAAAGGATCAGGTTACTGCGGCGCGGCACGTTATTCTAACAAAAACATTAAACGAAAGTCAATAGAACAGGATAAATAAACAGTCATTATTTGCGTCGATTTTCCTCACGAGTCTCCTTACAATATATCTGCTTAACTTACCCTCGTTTTTGAGAAAATGTTTTTCGCCGAAATCGGATAGTATATACTTTGATGGCGTTCGAATGCCATGGCAACCAACAACCAATGAGATGCCCAATGGCTGGCGAAGTTGAGGAAATGAAAGTAAGCGCAGTACTTGCCGAAATGAACAGAACCTTCTGGGTGGAAGTGCCAGGCGCGCCAGAGAATGGAGCTGAAGAATATCGCTAAGAAATCGGTGACGGACATTGTGATAAAGTAGACCATAGATCGGTTGTTACGCAGGGTCGGAGTCTTCATAAATACAGTAAAAACAACAGCGTTTAGAGTCAGTCCGACCGTGAATATTATTAGGCAGACACTCTGCAATAAAGAAAAGAAAAATATGACAAAACCTCAAATAATGTGACATAATGACAAAAATATAGTTCGCCTTAGTTGTACTAAATAAAATATAGTTCGCCTTAGTTGTACTAAATAAAATATAGTTCGCCTTAGTTGTACTAAATAAAATATAGTTCGCCTTAGTTGTACTAAATAAAATATAGTTCGCCTTAGTTGTACTTAATAAAATATAGTTCGCCTTAGTTGTACTTAATAAAATATAGTTCGCCTTAGTTGTACTTAATAAAATATAGTTCGCCTTAGTTTTACTTAATAAAATACAGTTCGCCTTAGTTTTACTAAATAAAATATAGTTCGCCTTAGTTGTAATAAATAAAATATAGTTCGCCTTAGTTGTACTAAATAAAATATAGTTCGCCTTAGTTTTACTAAATAAAATATAGTTCGCCTTAGTTTTACTAAATAAAATATAGTTCGCCTTAGTTGTACTAAATAAAATATAGTTCGCCTTAGTTGTACTAAATAAAATATAGTTCGCCTTAGTTTTACTAAATAAAATATAGTTCGCCTTAGTTGTACTAAATAAAATATAGTTCGTCTTAGTTGAACTAAATAAAATATAGTTCGCAGTAGTTGTAATAAATAAAATATAGTTCACCTTGGTTGTACTAAATAAAATATAGTTCGCCTTAGTTGTACTAAATAAAATATAGTTCGCCTTAGTTGTACTAAATAAAATATAGTTCGCCTTAGTTGTAATAAATAAAATATAGTTCGCCTTAGTTTTACTAAATAAAATATAGTTCGCCTTAGTTGTACTAAATAAAATATAGTTCGCCTTAGTTGTACTAAATAAAATATAGTTCGCCTTGTAGTGTGAAGCTGGATCTCACACTTGGCTGTTGCAACAGAGAGGACCAGTCATGCCGCGGCAAGGCAGATTTCGTTGTTCTGCTAGCACGCAGACTAAGTCTTACCTTGGCCACAATAAGGCGGTGATCACTGGAGAAGGGTCGAAGAGTAAATGCATTACAGTCTTGTATAGAGCTCCTGTATTTCCTACGAAACAGAATATGGTCTATCTGGGACTTGTGACCACTGGGTCCACTATGAGTCCATAGCTTTCCAGTTCGCTTCTTGAACTGGGTTCCAGCCGAAAACAATCCATTTCCAGAGATAAAATCCTGAAGATGGACAGAATTTCGGTTAACACTATTGCTATAGACCCAGGGCGATGTAGGTGATTGATGCAGACTTGCATTAAAGTCTCCCAGGAATGTTAAGAATGCATGCTGATCCACTCCATCAGTTGCTGCTTGTAGATTGTGGTAGAAATTTTCCACCTCCTCTACAGGGGCAACACTAGTTGGAGAGTAGCACACAATCAGAACCACCTTAGGAAACTTCTTAGCCAGTCTTCCAGAACATGAGAAGTGGCAACGGATGATGCGGTTAGAGATTTGGTCTATTTTGTCCAATGCTGCATGTGCAGTTGGATTCATCAATAGACCAATTCCACCATTGCCACTATCATCTGCTGACGCGAGGGCGAGTCGCCAACCGCCCCCCATGTCCTTAATCAGAACCTCATCAGTCTGTCCAGTCTGCATTCGGTGCTCTTGAACACCCACTGCGCTAAGAGAAAGCTTATCTGCCAAGGCAGTCAGCTCACCTTGTCGCATTGGGGACCCGAGTGTTAGGGTGTTTACTGAGGCTAGTCTAGTGACTTGCCTCAGATTCACCAATGGCTTTGTTGGTCGGGGTGGAACATGAGAGTAGCCTCCAACTCCAGAATCCCTCTCCCCATCACAATCTGGCCTCCCTGGTGACCCAGGGTTTGGGCCAGAAAGGTCATCAGGAAAGGGACTCAAAGAATTGTTGGCTGCTCTCTCTCCAGTAGGGGGTGAGACAGGCAGCCGGTCAGGAGTTAACTGACGCCTGTGAGGCCGATTGTGTCCGGTAATTCCACTGGCCTCTAGTGGCCGGACCTCCGCATTGCTAATGTAATCCATAGTGGGGGTTGGGGGGTGCTTTTTTGCCGAGTCAGCTCTCGGGGCAAATACCATACCCTGGTTTGCCATTCCACAGGGTGGGTGTCGCAATGGAGTCAGATATGAGGCCCATCACCCATATCTACTCTGGCGTACATGACCCACCATTGGCTGTTGCAGCTCATCTGCTGGGTCATGCCCTGTACCCTTGCTGCCAGGTGCAGGTCGCAGTGAAGTGCCCTCAGAGTGGACATGAGAACACTCTACTCCTAACCAGCCATTGGTAGATCACCATCTGCCTGGTCAGGCCATATACCCCTGCAGCCAAGTATATGGGTCCTTAATCCAGGACCAAGGACGTCCTTATCCCAGAACGAAGGGGGTCCTAGTTACAGGACCAGATTTGCCCTAGTAAGAGGGTCTATGCAGCTACAGGTGGCACCTCCTTTATGCTGCATGGAGGTGGCAAGTTTTCTTGATCAATGACCTAGAATACCTGACCTGACCTTGAAATAAAATATAGTTCGCCTTAGATATACTAAATAAAATATAGTTCGCCTTAGTTTTACTAAATAAAATATAGTTCGCCTTAGTTGTAATAAATAAGATATAGTTCGCCTTAGTTGTACTAAATAAAATATAGTTCGCCGTAGTTTTACTAAATAAAATATAGTTCGCCTTAGTTGTACTAAATAAAATATAGTTCGCCTTAGTTTTACTAAATAAAATATAGTTCGCCTTAGTTGTAATAAATAAAATATAGTTCGTCTTAGTTGAACTAAATAAAATATAGTTCGCCTTAGTTGTAATAAATAAAATATAGTTCGCCTTAGTTGTACTAAATAAAATATAGTTCGTCTTAGTTGAACTAAATAAAATATAGTTCGCCTTAGTTGTACTAAATAAAATATAGTTCGCCTTAGTTGAACTAAATAAAATATAGTTCGCCTTAGTTTTACTAAATAAAATATAGTTCGCCTTAGTTGAACTAAATAAAATATAGTTCGCCTTAGTTGTACTAAATAAAATATAGTTCGCCTTAGTTTTACTTAATAAAATATAGTTCGCCTTAGTTGAACTAAATAAAATATAGTTCGCCTTAGTTGTACTAAATAAAATATAGTTCGCCTTAGTTTTACTAAATTAAATATAGTTCGCCTTAGTTGTAATAAATAAAATATAGTTCGCCTTAGTTGTACTAAATAAAATATAGTTCGCCTTAGTTTTACTAAATAAAATATAGTTCGCAGTAGTTGTACTAAATAAAATATAGTTCGCCTTAGTTGTACTAAATAAAATATAGTTCACCTTGGTTGTACTAAATAAAATATAGTTCGCCTTAGTTTTACTTAATAAAATATAGTTCGCCTTAGTTGAACTAAATAAAATATAGTTCGCCTTAGTTGTACTAAATAAAATATAGTTCGCCTTAGTTGTACTAAATAAAATATAGTTAGCCTTAGTTTTACTTAATAAAATATAGTTCGCCTTAGTTGAACTAAATGAAATATAGTTCGCCTTAGTTGAACTAAATAAAATATAGTTCGCCTTAGTTGAACTAAATAAAATATAGTTCGCCTTAGTTGTACTAAATAAAATATAGTTCGCCTTAGTTTTACTTAATAAAATATAGTTCGCCTTAGTTGAACTAAATAAAATATAGTTCGCCTTAGTTGTACTAAATAAAATATAGTTCGCCTTAGTTTTACTAAATTAAATATAGTTCGCCTTAGTTGTAATAAATAAAATATAGTTCGCCTTAGTTGTACTAAATAAAATATAGTTCGCCTTAGTTGTACTAAATAAAATATAGTTCGCCTTAGTTGTACTAAATAAAATATAGTTCGCCTTAGTTGTACTAAATAAAATATAATTCGCCTTAGTTGTACTTAATAAAATATAGTTCGCCTTAGTTGTACTAAATAAAATATAGTTCGCCTTAGTTGTACTAATTAAAATATAGTTCGCCTTAGTTTTACTAAATAAAATATAGTTCGCCTTAGTTGTACTAAATAAAATATAGTTCGCCTTAGTTGTACTAAATAAAATATAGTTCGCCTTAGTTTTACTAAATAAAATATAGTTCGCCTTAGTTGTACTAAATAAAATATAGTTCGCCTTAGTTTTACTAAATAAAATATAGTTCGCCTTAGTTGTACTAAATAAAATATAATTCGCCTTAGTTGTAATAAATAAAATATAGTTCGCCGTAGTTGTACTAAATAAAATATAGTTCGCCGTAGTTGTAATAAATAAAATATAGTTCGCCTTAGTTGTAATAAATAAAATATAGTTCGTCTTATTTGAACTAAATAAAATATAGTTCGCCTTAGTTGTACTAAATAAAATATAGTTCGCCTTAGTTGTACTAAATAAAATATAGTTCGCCGTAGTTGTAATAAATAAAATATAGTTCGCCTTAGTTGTAATAAATAAAATATAGTTCGCCTTAGTTGTACTTAATAAAATATAGTTCGCCTTAGTTGTAATAAATAAAATATAGTTCGCCTTAGTTGTACTAAATAAAATATAGTTCGCCTTAGTTGTACTTAATAAAATATAGTTCGCCTTAGTTGTAATAAATAAAATATAGTTCGCCGTAGTTTTACTAAATAAAATATAGTTCGCCTTAGTTTTACTAAATAAAATATAGTTCGCCTTAGTTGTAATAAATAAAATATAGTTCGCCTTAGTTGTAATAAATAAAATATAGTTCGCCGTAGTTTTACTAAATAAAATATAGTTCGCCTTAGTTTTACTAAATAAAATATAGTTCGCCTTAGTTGTAATAAATAAAATATAGTTCGCCTTAGTTGTAATAAATAAAATATAGTTCGCCGTAGTTTTACTAAATAAAATATAGTTCGCCTTAGTTTTACTAAATAAAATATAGTTCGCCTTAGTTTTACTAAATAAAATATAGTTCGCCTTAGTTGTACTAAATAAAATATAGTTCGCCTTAGTTGTAATAAATAAAATATAGTTCGCCTTAGTTGTACTAAATAAAATATAGTTCGCCTTAGTTGTACTTAATAAAATATAGTTCGCCTTAGTTGTAATAAATAAAATATAGTTCGCCTTAGTTGTACTAAATAAAATATAGTTCGCCTTAGTTGTACTTAATAAAATATAGTTCGCCTTAGTTGTAATAAATAAAATATAGTTCGCCGTAGTTTTACTAAATAAAATATAGTTCGCCTTAGTTTTACTAAATAAAATATAGTTCGCCTTAGTTGTAATAAATAAAATATAGTTCGCCTTAGTTGTAATAAATAAAATATAGTTCGCCGTAGTTTTACTAAATAAAATATAGTTCGCCTTAGTTTTACTAAATAAAATATAGTTCGCCTTAGTTGTAATAAATAAAATATAGTTCGCCTTAGTTGTAATAAATAAAATATAGTTCGCCGTAGTTTTACTAAATAAAATATAGTTCGCCTTAGTTTTACTAAATAAAATATAGTTCGCCTTAGTTTTACTAAATAAAATATAGTTCGCCTTAGTTGTACTAAATAAAATATAGTTCGCCTTAGTTGTAATAAATAAAATATAGTTCGCCTTAGTTGTACTAAATAAAATATAGTTCGCCTTAGTTGTACTAAATTAAATATAGTTCGCCGTAGTTTTACTAAATAAAATATAGTTCGCCTTAGTTTTACTAAATAAAATATAGTTCGCCTTAGTTGTACTAAATTAAATTTAGTTCGCCGTAGTTGTACTAAATAAAATATAGTTGCCTTAGTTTTACTAAATAAAATATAGTTCGCCGTAGTTTTACTAAATAAAATATAGTTCGCCTTAGTTGTAATAAATAAAATATAGTTCGCCTTAGTTGTACTAAATAAAATATAGTTCGCCTTAGTTGTACTAAATAAAATATAGTTCGCCTTAGTTGTACTAAATTAAATATAGTTCGCCGTAGTTTTACTAAATAAAATATAGTTCGCCTTAGTTGTAATAAATAAAATATAGTTCGCCTTAGTTGTACTAAATAAAATATAGTTCGCCTTAGTTGTACTAAATAAAATATAGTTCGCCTTAGTTGTACTAAATTAAATATAGTTCGCCTTAGTTGTACTAAATAAAATATAGTTCGCCTTAGTTGTACTAAATAAAATATAGTTCGCCTTAGTTTTACTAAATAAAATATAGTTCGCCGTAGTTTTACTAAATAAAATATAGTTCGCCTTAGTTTTACTAAATAAAATATAGTTCGCCGTAGTTTTACTAAATAAAATATAGTTCGCCTTAGTTGTAATAAATAAAATATAGTTCGCCTTAGTTGTACTAAATAAAATATAGTTCGCCTTAGTTGTACTAAATAAAATATAGTTCGCCTTAGTTGTACTAAATTAAATATAGTTCGCCTTAGTTGTACTAAATAAAATATAGTTCGCCTTAGTTGTACTAAATAAAATATAGTTCGCCTTAGTTGTACTAAATAAAATATAGTTCGCCTTAGTTTTACTAAATAAAATATAGTTCGCCTTAGTTGTACTAAATAAAATATAGTTCGCCTTAGTTGTACTAAATAAAATATAGTTCGCCTTAGTTGTACTAAATAAAATATAGTTCGCCTTAGTTGTACTAAATAAAATATAGTTCGCCGTAGTTTTACTAAATAAAATATAGTTCGCCTTAGTTTTACTAAATAAAATATAGTTCGCCTTAGTTTTACTAAATAAAATATAGTTCGCCTTAGTTTTACTAAATAAAATATAGTTCGCCGTAGTTTTACTAAATAAAATATAGTTCGCCTTAGTTTTACTAAATAAAATATAGTTCGCCTTAGTTTTACTAAATAAAATATAGTTCGCCTTAGTTTTACTAAATAAAATATAGTTCGCCTTAGTTTTACTAAATAAAATATAGTTCGCCTTAGTTTTACTAAATAAAATATAGTTCGCCTTAGTTTTACTAAATAAAATATAGTTCGCCTTAGTTTTACTAAATAACATATAGTTCGCCTTAGTTGTACTAAATAAAATATAGTTCGCCTTAGTTGTACTTAATAAAATATAGTTCGCATTAGTTTTACTAAATAAAATATAGTTCGCCTTAGTTAAACTAAATAAAATATAGTTCGCCTTAGTTGTACTAAATAAAATATAGTTCGCCTTAGTTTTACTAAATAAAATATAGTTCGTCTTAGTTGTACTAAATAAAATATAGTTCGCCTTAGTTGTACTAAATAAAATATAGTTCGCCTTAGTTGTACTAAATAAAATATAGTTCGCCTTAGTTGTACTAAATAAAATATAGTTCGCCGTAGTTGTACTAAATAAAATATAGTTCGCCTTAGTTGTACTAAATAAAATATAGTTCGCCTTAGTTGTAATAAATAAAATATAGTTCGTCTTAGTTGAACTAAATAAAATATAGTTCGCAGTAGTTGTAATAAATAAAATATAGTTCGCCTTAGTTTTACTAAATAAAATATAGTTCGCCTTAGTTGTACTAAATAAAATATAGTTCGCCTTAGTTGTAATAAATAAAATATAGTTCGCCTTAGTTGTAATAAATAAAATATAGTTCGCCGTAGTTTTACTAAATAAAATATAGTTCGCCTTAGTTTTACTAAATAAAATATAGTTCGCCTTAGTTGTAATAAATAAAATATAGTTCGCCTTAGTTGTACTAAATAAAATATAGTTCGCCTTAGTTGTAATAAATAAAATAAAGTTCGCCTTAGTTGTACTAAATAAAATATAGTTCGCCTTAGTTGTAATAAATAAAATATAGTTCGCCTTAGTTGTACTAAATAAAATATAGTTCGCCGTAGTTGTACTTAATAAAATATAGTTCGCCTTAGTTGTACTAAATAAAATATAGTTCGCCGTAGTTGTACTTAATAAAATATAGTTCGTCGTAGTTGTACTAAATAAAATATAGTTCGCCTTAGTTTTACTAAATAAAATATAGTTCGTCGTAGTTGTACTAAATAAAATAGAGTTCGCCTTAGTTGTACTAAATAAAATATAGTTCGCCTTAGTTGTAATAAATAAAATATAGTTCGCCTTAGTTGTAATAAATAAAATATAGTTCGCCTTAGTTTTACTAAATAAAATATAGTTCGCCTTAGTTGTACTTAATAAAATATAGTTCGCCTTAGTTGTACTTAATAAAATATAGTTCGCCTTAGTTGTAATAAATAAAATATAGTTCGCCTTAGTTTTACTAAATAAAATATAGTTCGCCTTAGTTGTACTAAATAAAATATAGTTCGCCTTAGTTGTAATAAATAAAATATAGTTCGCCTTAGTTGTAATAAATAAAATAGAGTTCGCCGTAGTTTTACTAAATAAAATATAGTTCGCCTTAGTTTTACTAAATAAAATATAGTTCGCCTTAGTTGTACTTAATAAAATATAGTTCGCCTTAGTTGTAATAAATAAAATATAGTTCGCCTTAGTTGTACTAAATAAAATATAGTTCGCCTTAGTTGTAATAAATAAAATAAAGTTCGCCTTAGTTGTACTAAATAAAATATAGTTCGCCTTAGTTGTAATAAATAAAATATAGTTCGCCTTAGTTGTACTAAATAAAATATAGTTCGCCGTAGTTGTACTTAATAAAATATAGTTCGCCTTAGTTGTACTAAATAAAATATAGTTCGCCGTAGTTGTACTTAATAAAATATAGTTCGTCGTAGTTGTACTAAATAAAATATAGTTCGCCTTAGTTTTACTAAATAAAATATAGTTCGCCTTAGTTGTACTTAATAAAATATAGTTCGCCTTAGTTGTAATAAATAAAATATAGTTCGCCTTAGTTGTAATAAATAAAATATAGTTCGCCTTAGTTTTACTAAATAAAATATAGTTCGCCTTAGTTGTACTTAATAAAATATAGTTCGCCTTAGTTGTAATAAATAAAATATAGTTCGCCTTAGTTTTACTAAATTAAATATAGTTCGCCTTAGTTGTAATAAATAAAATATAGTTCGCCTTAGTTGTAATAAATAAAATATAGTTCGCCTTAGTTGTAATAAATAAAATATAGTTCGCCTTAGTTTTACTAAATAAAATATAGTTCGCCGTAGTTTTACTAAATAAAATATAGTTCGCCTTAGTTTTACTAAATAAAATATAGTTCGCCTTAGTTGTACTAAATAAAATATAGTTCGCCTTAGTTGTACTAAATAAAATATAGTTCGCCTTAGTTGTAATAAATAAAATATAGTTCGCCTTAGTTGTACTAAATAAAATATAGTTCGCCGTAGTTGTACTTAATAAAATATAGTTCGTCGTAGTTGTACTAAATAAAATATAGTTCGCCTTAGTTTTACTAAATAAAATATAGTTCGCCTTAGTTGTACTTAATAAAATATAGTTCGCCTTAGTTGTAATAAATAAAATATAGTTCGCCTTAGTTGTAATAAATAAAATATAGTTCGCCTTAGTTTTACTAAATAAAATATAGTTCGCCTTAGTTGTACTTAATAAAATATAGTTCGCCTTAGTTGTACTAAATAAAATATAGTTCGCCTTAGTTGTAATAAATAAAATATAGTTCGTCTTAGTTGAACTAAATAAAATATAGTTCGCAGTAGTTGTAATAAATAAAATATAGTTCGCCTTAGTTTTACTAAATAAAATATAGTTCGCTTTAGTTGTACTAAATAAAATATAGTTCGCCTTAGTTGTAATAAATAAAATATAGTTCGCCTTAGTTGTAATAAATAAAATATAGTTCGCCGTAGTTTTACTAAATAAAATATAGTTCGCCTTAGTTTTACTAAATAAAATATAGTTCGCCTTAGTTGTAATAAATAAAATATAGTTCGCCTTAGTTGTACTAAATAAAATATAGTTCGCCTTAGTTGTAATAAATAAAATAAAGTTCGCCTTAGTTGTACTAAATAAAATATAGTTCGCCTTAGTTGTAATAAATAATATATAGTTCGCCTTAGTTGTACTAAATAAAATATAGTTCGCCGTAGTTGTACTTAATAAAATATAGTTCGCCTTAGTTGTACTAAATAAAATATAGTTCGCCGTAGTTGTACTTAATAAAATATAGTTCGTCGTAGTTGTACTTAAATTGGAGAGATACGCCTATTCCTACTATCGGAAGAGACGGTAACAATACCTGCAATATCCTACTGTAAAGTTTGTAAATCAAATCATAAATCCGACCTTCTCACCAAAACAGTAAACCCCAAGTAAGCGAATATATTGCAGTATCGATCTCTTTTAACCGGTGAGGCAGAAAACAGTCTACGAGCAGACAAACTTCGATAAAACAAAATCCCGCGCAGCGAATCCTAAAATCAGGCTGACTCACTGACGGACTAAGGGGCTCGTATACTTTGCCGCGGTGTGATTTATATGGTTGGGCAAAAGGACGCTAGCTAGGTATAGAGCAGATTTGGAGATGTCTAACTAGCGAGCAAAGTGCAGTAAGGACGAAAGTTAATTTTTATATATTTCGAGGTGTAAATAATTTCTAACGCGCGTGTGTTAATTCTGAACGGTCAAAGCAGTTTTGCTCCTTCACATATATAATTACTGGGTACGGTGTGCATTTTACGAATATTCTAATTTTATAACTTGTAGGTCCAATACTCACGAATGATAAGGTTCCTTCCCCTCTTGCGTATTTCCAGGACTCAAATTCAGGCATAAGGTTAATACTACGCCCAGAATTCGGCAATTTTAGGTACCAGGTCCCTAATACTGAGAAGAGATGTGTTAGTTTACTACTGTAGGCGTACGGGTACTAATAGCTATCCTGGCTCCTATCTAGAATTTTAGTCACCCAGGTAGTCCGGGTAACTTCCTATTAGGGCGTTGGCGGGGACACGGTAGATGTTAGTATATCCCTGATAGCCTCAATTTATTTGCGCCTAGCGTAAACTGCCCTACCGCCTGAACGGTACAATCCCAATTCAGGTGAAAACACAGCAACCCCCCTAGCCTACAAGTTCTGATGTAACGGACACCGTTGTACGGCAAATAGTCGCACACACACCTGTACTTAGCAAGAGTTAAGCGTACAGTTTGCTGCACCCTAACCAATGTGTATGCCTTGTACCGGTGTGCCTACGTCCTATCTGCGTACTAGTATCTGCTCTCTCTCCCTCTCCCCCGTAGGAATATGAAGGTCTACTGCGGTTTTTTCCTGAATCAAGACAGTACAGTCCCTATGATGTAATTTTGGGCTCACAGCGTGTCACTACGTCTACCTTTGATCTTTTGGTCTTACACTTAGGTAGCAAGGATCGAACGCTGTCTAACCTTTCAGGCGATGGGCGAATAACTTTAAGATGGTATTGCGGGTTGTCTCTCGTTTACATTCCCGTGATGTTCCCGTTCATTGCTGCGGCCCGATCTCTAGCTGGCCATCCTGTCCCTGAGTTTGTTCACCGTAGTGAAACCATATTAAAACAGATAGAAAGGCTGAGAGATGTGACTAGTATTTCTGACTTTATTACAAAACATATAATAACTATTTATACAATAAACAATGTAATCTGAAATAAGACAGAAAGTGAATGATGGATTGAGATTAGTAAACTAATGAACGAAATCGCACCTTTATATACCAAATTTGTGCCGCAATCAATCGAGAAAGTTCTCGATTGTTCTATGGGTTCTAACAAGGTTTTAAAGATAGCTTATTGGTCCAGCTAATATATAACTTGCACGACATTGGTTACAATCAAATAACTACAGCCTTATTGGTACAGACAAATGCAATTAATTTGTAGCGGTTAATTTAAATGAGTTGAAATTCTGCACAAAAAATAATTCGCACTTACTAGGATTCGAACTCGATACCTACTACACATATAATTTCCAACGCTCTACCAACTGAGCTACTGAACCACTTGACCGATAGATGCATAATAGATAGAACCAATACTAATGAGAACTCAAAGCAATCTTTACAAAGTTAATTCGAATAAAATAAAATTTTGAAAATCCACGGCATTTAGGGAATATAATTCTATACCGCTCCATGAAAACAGGATATTATCGTGCATAAAATATACGGTTTTCACCAATAATCAATCAAACTATAGAATACTTAGGGCGTACTTACATATTTACAATTAAGTTTCAAACAATACTTCCTTTCTACGTAATGATTTGATACAAAAATAATTACAAATTCAAACTTTACGTATTTAAGGCTTTACTAAGTAAGTACAATATAAATCTAAATTAAATTCACCAATATAAATCTATTGCATCTCAATATTGCATAAATTCAAACAATTACAAATACAAATGAATGAAAACAATAAGAAAGGCTCGCAAGTCTTCCATCTACTATTGTATCTCAAATACTGCATAAATTCAAGTAATTACAAATACTTTCGTACCTAAATGTAGATTGCATAAGTTTTGGAATAATTACAAGTATGAGTCTTTCTGAGCACAAAATTTTCTGTCTATAAAACTTTCTCTTTTACACTGTAAATACAAATACTGCTTATAAAATATAGTATTCGAAACAATATAAATTGCATAAGTTCGAAATAATCACGTAAATATAAAATATAAATTCTTACTAAATATAAATCTTACTAAATATAAGTCTTTACTTAAATATAAATATAAACTGCATAAGTTTAGAATAATATAAACCTTTGCATCTCAAATATGAAACATAAATCTTTCAAATATAAGTTCCTTCTAAACTTTCTAAATTTCATAAATTCGGAACAATACAAATTGCATAAGTTTGGAATAAGCAAAAACTTTCTAAATATAAAACATATAATTCAAATAAATCACAAATCATAAGAAAGGCTCACGAGTCTTCCGTCCACCCTTGCCCTCCCTTTTATCGCTTAGTAGATCGAGCCCTGCCGCGTCCTCGAAAACTGCGCACAGGTGACTTTGCTCGCGATATGGGACTAATGGGGCGAGTCACTGGTTTACTTGGGACGTTGAGAGACGGTGCAACTATTTCCTCGCAAATTCGTCTATTTGGCATCCCAAAACCTCGACCAATTCCTCGTGACCGATCAGTCGTCACTACAGTTGGTAGAACGTCTGGGAACGCGTGAGAAGCGGACGACGCAGACCCAAGAGTAGCTTGCGCCCCCTGTTGATCAGCTGGTGTATGTCCCGATCCTCCTACTGGTTCTCTTGGAAGTGATACCGTATCCCGAGTAACTCGAATAGTCGGCTCAACTCCCTTGCGTTCTTCTACATTAATAATTTTCTTCAATTGTTGGCCCACTTTCTGGACCCGTATGATCCTACCCTGTCCGTCCTCCCGAGGGTGACGTGCAGACGGCGCAACCGGAGTGGCTGATATATTCGTCGCCTCTAGGACCTCTTCTTCCTCGAATACGCTCGCTCGTATACGTTTATGGTAAAACGCGGCTCGGTACGCCCATGCGACGGTTAACCAAGCTCCCTTGTTCCGCTTTTCAGTTCGGAAACGATCGAATTCACCATACGTGATACGATTAACGACTTTCTGAAAATTCCACGTGTTTTGTTATCTGGGTGAATCTGTAACAGATACTCGCGCACCACTCGAAATCCGCTGTCGTGGGGCAAAATATCGACAACCTCGATAAGTTCGTCATACTGGGGCATAGCGGAGATATATCCTTCCGACATCATCGTTTGAGGATTTACCGCCCAAAATCCGAGATGCGCTCTCATCGGAAACCGTCTTCTTTGTGCTGATACATGTTCATCGGCTAAATCTTCCCACTCATCAAATAACTTCCTCACAAGTTTTACAGATTCGTGTTCATAAGGTATGTCCCTCAGTTGGCATTCAGATGCTCGATGTCCCTTTATATTGCAGTAAGTACATTGAGCCATAAATCTCCAGCAAGTATAAAAGGTATGAGACCCTTGATCCCCACACCATCCACAGATTAGCTGAGTCGTAGTAATGTGCCTTCCACTGCACTTTGCCAAATGATGTCCAGCGACGCCACATTTACTACACATCGTATTAGCAGGGTACCACACTCGTTCGTATATAAGATCTCCAATCGGTCGAGCGCTTCCTCCCATACTATAATCGTAATCATCTGGGTCTATGGGTTGGTAGGTTTCTGAAGGTTGTATACAAACTATAGCATCTGTTGCTTCAAGTTGTCGAATCTCCGTCTGAGATTTCTTCGGGAGGTTCCTTTCTATCTCAAGAAGTTCCTCTAAAGGATCGTCGGCGATCGTAGTAGTTACTTCGAATTCATCACCAAGGTGACCGATAGGCGCGCGCGTCTGCCGTGATTCATCCGTAATCTCCACGATACGTTCTCCTTCATAGGGTAACAATGTAAACATAGATGGTCTTTCGATAAGAGATCCCGCACAGCGAAGATACACGTCTCGAAATATACTAAATCCTGCTCGAGTAAAGGCATTGCTGTCTTTGCGAGCTTCGCTGTACTTTCTGATAATTCCTTTATACCGAATATAGTATAATCCTTGGCTCCAAATCTTTCGAATGGCGCTGCTGCCTCCTCTTGGATATCATATCCCCATCTCGGCTCTCTTTGTATCCCTTTCTCCATAATTAGAGGTGTAGTTACATAATCATTACTACTAGAGGGAATACAACAGAGTTTGTGGTTAGTTGTGAGGAGACGTGAGAGTTTCGTCTGCCTTTTGGGCTTCGACAACGCTCTAACCTCCTACCCATAGCCTAAGATCTAGGGTTTCTTTAATGACACGCTGCTTCTTATCTAAAATTTTTTGCCGAAGTAAAAACGAATTTGGGCTAAACTGGCCGTGAGTCTAAAATACTCACCTTTTGATCCCAAACTATTATCAGAAAATAAGCAGTCAAGAATTAGTAATAAATATAGGGGAGTCTATTTATTGACGTAACTTATTGAAACAAGACCGTGTAAAATTTAATTAAAATTTTTAAGAAAGGCTCGCAAGTCTTCCTCTCTTGTTTCTCTAATTTTAAGTTCCACCCGACTGTACCCTGAAATCTATTCACTGGAGAAAATTTTAAAAATTTTTCAAATCCAAATGGATTGTCTAAAATTTCGAAAATGTCTCAATATTGTGAGTTCCAAGTAGAATTCCATTTCTTATACCTACAAATCCCGCTCCTATGTGACACATAAGGGTACTACCCTCAATGTTCACATATAAAGACAATGGAATTCTACCGCTGTCCATACTACGGTGTACAGGTACGTGGAAATCTATTTGTAAACTCCTAATTATTTACTAGTATTAGGTGGAGATTTGTAGTCTCCAGACTCGTTACGAGTCTCTTCAAGAAGTACGAGACGTTGAGTCGGTCTGTCTACTGTACGACCGTCAATTGTCCGTACCGTCACAGTTCTTGTCACTCCATCCATAGATGGATGTGTGGCTAAAATGACACCTGTTATCCAGAAGCGTCTTTTTAGATTCACTTCTGCCAACAGCACGTGATCTCCCGGCTTTAATGCACGGGTGTTATTGTACCATGTTGTTCTGGCAGAAATAGAGGGCAAATAATGGTTTTGCCATATTTCCCAGAATTTGTTAGCTAGTAGTTGCGTGATTTTCCACGCTTTTCTACCATAGCTGTCGCTTTCTATTGGAATAGAAATCGGTGTCAAAGTCGTCGGTGCCTGCATTAGCAGGTGTGCCGGTGTCAAAGCAAACTGAGATTGTTTGTCATCGGGTACTAATACTATTGGTCTAGTATTTAGTATTGCCTCGATTTCAACAAACAATGTTGTCAGTTGGTCGTCTGTTAATATGTGGTTTACTGGAATGACCTTTGCCATGGCCGTTTTGATAGATCTAATCAATCTCTCCCAGACTCCGCCTCTCCAAGGACTATCTGGAGGATTAAACTTCCAAACAATCTTGTGAGGTTGCAGTTCGTTCGAGATTTGATCATGATCTAATTTCTTAAAGGCTCTAGCAATCTCATTCCGAGCACCAACAAAGTTTGTCCCTTGGTCTGAGTACAAGCATTTTACTAGTCCGCGTCTAGCGATAAATCGCCGCAGTGCTAGTATAAACGCGTTGGTGGAAAGATCCATCACACGTTCAATGTGAACTGCCCTACTGGACATACATGTGAAAATCAGTCCCCAGCGTTTTACTAGTATACGTCCACGTTTCGTATGTATGGGACCAAAGCAATCAATTCCAGTCTCTGTAAAAGGTGGTCTGAATGCTTGAAGTCGTGCTTGTGGTAGCTCACTCATTTCTTGGGTACCTATTTTAGAATGTACCTTTTTACAAATAATACACGTACGTGTCACTGAACTTAATGCTTTACTGGGTCTAATTAATACAAATCTAGTACGTAAGTAGGAAAGACAGTGGTGTCTTCCAGCGTGTTTCAGATGTAAATGTGCGTCCAGTATCATTGCACGTTGTAGTTCGTGATGTTGCGGTATTATTATTGGGTACCTAAAGTTCGTGTTAAAGTCAATGTTTTGAAGCCGAGATTTATGACAAATTAAGCCATTATAAATAATCGGACTCCAACTCAGTATCGGTGACGACTTGATTGGTTGACCTTGATGTATAGATGTGAATTCGCGCGCGAAATATCGCAGTTGGTAATGGCGAATTAATTTAATCTCACACCTGTCAATCTCAGCCAATGTAAGTCGACGTGTGAAGTCACGTTTGCCTTTAACGTATTGTACAAAACGTACAATCCACGCTAATTTTCGGCAAGCGCTTGTCCAAGAATCTGTTAAGTTTACAATACGGTCGACGTAAGTATTTGTGACGTCATCAGGTAAGTCAATGGAGAACTTGGAAGGTTTTGAATTACTAGAAGGGCCCACGGGTCCGCCGGTAAGTATTCCCTTGTTGACTGTTGATCCGTCCGGGTCTACAAGTAATTTGTCCTTCTTTGTCTTCTTACCTTGATTGTCGGTACTTTGTAAGTCGATCGTTAATGGTGGTTTGAACTCTATGGGGTCAGCAGGTTTCGGTAAACTTATTTTCCTGCCGGCATTAATCCCAGGTCTCACCATAGGTTGTAAGTTCGGTATGTCTCTTGAGCGCAAAGTAACACCTGTATTTACATTAGCGTAGGTACTACCCACATCTGCAATACATGAGGTTTCACCATGCTTATGGTTGCTCAAGTGTGTCAAAATTGGTAGTTTGTCAATACAAGGCCGCTCCAATAGGGAAACTGCGGCTTTATTGTTAGTCAATACATTACTAGTGTCTAGTCGACTGTCTAGTAATGTGTCTGGCGATACGTCTGGTAACGTATCTAGTTGTTTGTCAATAGAAGGCCGCTCCAATAGGGAAACTGCGGCTTTACTGTTTGTCAGTGCGTTACTAACGTCTGGTGGAACATTTTGTGATATGTCTGGCAAAATGTCTGGTTGACTGTCTAGTAACGTGTCTGGTTGACTGTCTAGTAACGTGTCTGGTTGACCGTCTGGCGATATGTCTGGTCGACCGTCTGGCGATATGTCTGGTGTAGAAAGGCTCGCAAGTCTTCCTCTCTTGACCTTTGAAGTTATATCCTTCCATTTCGCCTTCGGTTTTTTCTTGAGTTTCGCCGCTGTCGTCTTTTTCTTTGTCTTCCCCTTTTTTGGTTTCTTGATTTCGGCGTCCTTAGGAATGGTGTTGGACTTGTTGTCGTATAACGGAGGCCAATCTTGTGTCGATTTCTGCAAGAACTGGGGTCCGTGTTGCCAAAACTCTTTGTTCTCCGGTTTACAGAATTCCTCAGGCATCATTCCTCGCGACGCAATATCAGCTGGGTTTTGTGGTCCGGGACAATGTCGCCAATCCTCTTTTATTGAACGGTCTAGAATTTCCGCGCGACGGTTAGCAACGAATGTCTTGAATTCGAGTGTGTCGTTGTTTATGTAAAATAAAACCAACGTCGCGTCAGTCCAATAAAATATCTGTAAACTCGACTGTAGTTCTGTCTGTATGAGGTTCACGATGGTGGTTGACAGGGTCGCGGCTTGTAGCTCGGCTCGTGGTGTCGTCATATACTTAGTAGGCATGGTCTTAGCCTTAGAAGTAATGAGCGAAACATCGAACTCGTCTGATTCCACTTGTCTGCGCAAATACGCTGCCACACCAAAACCGTTGTCACTGGCGTCAGAAAAACAGTGTAGTTCCAAGTTGTCAGGAAATGTACTCTGTAATGGAAAGTAAACCCTGGGTATGGAATAATCCTCTAACGAAGACAATTCCGCCTCCCAGGTCTTCCATAAGTCCACTTGATCTGATGAGATCGGCTCGTCCCACGTTAGTCCATCCTTCCATATACTGCGCATATAAATGCGAGCTTGCAGTATTACTGGACTGATGAATCCTAACAGATCGAACAATCGGCTCAACTTTGACAAGCATGATCTCTTCGTCAGTGTGTCTCCTTGACTGTCCAGTCTCACCTTCACTCGAAAGTTGTCTGTGTTTGGGTCCCAAAAGAGCCCCAACACCTTAGTCGTCGGTAGTGGTTCGAACTCTAGGTCTATATCACCACCTCCACGCTCAGTAGTTCCGAATGAGTCAACTAATTCGGCACTGTTTGAGGCGAATTTGGTGAGGTTAAAACCTCCGCCCGCCAAGCAGTCCCGTAATTGATGTGCTACTGTTGTAGCACGTTCTACTGTGTCGCAACTTTGTAAACCGTCATCAACGTAAAAGTCACGTTCTACAATTCTAATTATCTCTGGGTCATACAGATGTTTCTGATCTCTAGCGGCTTGCTTCAAGGCGTACATCGTACAATTTGGGCTGTCTCTGGCACCGAAAACGCGAACTTGCATTTGGTAAGTCGCTGGTGGTAGACTTAAGTCCCCTTCCGGATACCAGAGAAACCGCAAACTGTCTCTGTCTCGCTCTAACGCTTTTACTTGGTGAAACATCGCTTCAACGTCGCAAGTAAAGGCTACTTGACGCTGACGGAAGCGCATAATCACCCCCATTAGATAATTATTCATGTTCGGTCCATCCATCAATTCACTATTGAGGGACATTCCCTCAAACAGAGCCGCACAGTCATTGACTACGCGTACTTTATCTGGTTTGTCGGGATGTCTCACATAGTGATGTGGCAGGTAGTATGTCTGGTCGGTCACTTGCTCCGGGTTAGTCATTCGGATAGCGTATCCCTTCGTCAAATACGTCTCCATCTGAGTGTTGTACTGCAGATGGGCTTTCTCGTCCTTTAATAGACGTTGCCGTATTGAGTGTAGACGTCTTAAAGCCAGTGGGTAGTTGTTTATAAGTTTAGGACTTTGGCTACGCCATAACATACCCACCTCGTAATGTCCGTCCTCCGTCTGTCGGATAGTATCCTCCATGATCTTCAGAGATTGTTTCTCCTGTTCCGACATACAAGGGTCGTAGCTACCAGGTTCAGCTGTATCTTGTTCTAACCACCTGATAGTCTTCTCCGTTAATTCTTTGTCCAAGGCGGCTTGTTCCAACTGATGAATTTTCAACGCGTCATCGTCGATATCGATGGGCACTGTTGAGGTTATTGGGGTAGGTAGACTCGCAAGCCTATCATCTGTCGTCGATGGAATCTCTAGCTGATTCGTCTTCCCCCCAAGTTCTAAACTCACCTTGTGGGTTAGCTGCTCCTTGTGACTTATCATACTAGTTACACGTCTGTCATGTTTTGTCGACTGTAGCGTAGTATGGTTCACGTCGTGTGAAAAGGAATGAATTGAGTTTGTAGTCAATAAACTACATGTACTCTGTACGTCGTCTTCCTCGTCACTTACGTCTAGTGTGCGCACAGGCGCTCGAGTATACCACCCTATCGGCGTTCTGCAGGCGTATGCGTTTCCTGCTACAACTGCCGATGGTCTGGTTTCCCACACCTGATGTAGGTTGAATTGGTCCGTCCCGATCAGCATTGCTACCGATCTATAATTGACAGGACATTCGGGTACACCAAGGTGTCTGAAATACTTACGGTCCTCCAGAGATTGTTCCGGCACTGGACCTAGTAGGTTACTAAAGTCCTTCGTGGCCGCAAAGGTTAGATCTCTAAAGGGCAACAAAGACCTCTCCCTCTCGCTGTGTTGCGATTTTGGAAGAAGAGAGTCTAAGTCCAACTTAACTCGTGTCACTGGTATTGCACGCTGGCCGTGCATACTACTTACTGTATAACTGACGTGCTTACCTTGTCTAAGATCTGTTACGACGTCAGCTATCTTTTCATCTACGTAACTGTGAGATGAGGCTGAGTCTAGAATCGCGTAAATCCTCTTACTCCCTTTTGTGCCAGTAACTTTAATCGGGATTACACTGAATCCCTTCAGTTGGTCAGTGGTCAGGAGCGCGATTGACGGTTGTTCGTCTCCATTTGAATATTCGTCGTCGTCTGATTCTTCGTCCGACGATCCGGATTGTTCTGAAAAGCAATCCTCTATATGGGTCACGAAAGTCGGAGTCGTTTTCGATTCTCGTTTTCGGTAAGCCGCATCACATCTCGCTGCTGCTTCCGGGTGTTCCCTGGCGAAGCGTTTCGTCGGCGTGTGGCTGTCTGTGTGGAGCAGACCGTCGTGGTTGCGTCCACAGGATGGACAAGTGTCGGTATTTGGGCAATCCTTACGGACGTGTCCGTGTCGCGTACACCGCCAACAAGAGTCCAGTGGCCGTATCTGCAGCCGTCGTTCTTCTGAGTTCAACTCGCGAAATTGTCGACAACCTCGTAACTTGTGACCAATATACCGCTTACCCAAATGTTCGCAGTATTGGCAGCCGTTGAAGTCGGCGCTGAGTTGCTGTCTCGTCTGTTTCGTTCCAATGGGCGCAGATACTCTATTACCGTCTGAGAATTGTCGTGATTCCGTCGGTGTGGCGTAAGTGGCCGTCTTTGTGGATGTTGTCTGGGGTTTTTGTCGGTTGGAGGATGGCAGTGTGATCCCTTCTGCCACGATGTGCTGGTCGGTATAGTTAGATCGAGTTTCTACTACCGCCTCCCTGGATATTAAAAGGTACACATCTTCTAATTTTAGGAATCCTCCTCGCTCCTCTCGCTGGTATTCGACCTTCCTCCACTCCCGACGAAGTCGATGGTGGAGTCGTCCTATTATCTTTAATAGGACTGTAGGCGTATTCCCGTAATCAAGTTGTCCAATTGATCTTAAGGTAGTGATAGCGTTCTTAATCTCGTCAGCCAGTTTTAGTAAGTCGACGGGTTTAGTGATAGCCCCTCCCTTACAGAGTTCTTCTATTACTGACCTGGCCATACTCACTGTACCTCCGTATATCGAAGTCAAACGATCGTACGCTAGTTCGAAAGCGTCTGGTACACCGACGAAAGTCTCCGCCAAACGTTTAGGTTCTCCTGACAACGTTTGGAGCAAGTAATTGAACTTCTCTCGTGATGTAAAGGCGCACACGGCGATCTGGGATTCGATATAGTCTACGAAGGTATGCCAGTGTTTTGAGCTACCGGAGAACTTCGGTGGTTGTTGTACCGGCAATCCCTGTCTGGCTGCGAATTTCGCTATCTCCTCGGCAACGTTCAGAGTTTCGCGTCCTTGGTTGGTAACCTGGTTGATGTTCTCCCTTCTGGCGCTTTTCCCTGATACGATGCGGGGTTTGAAGGTACCGGTCTTTGTGGTGCCTTCGGGTGTCTATTGTGTTCGAATTCGGTGTTCCTCGAACTATCGGTTTGAACTTCCTCCAGACGCTCCTCGATCTGAGCCAACTTGTTGACAACTGGTCGCAGAATGTCGGCGAACTGTTGTGTACTAATTGCGTCCGTTGGTTGTAACGCCTTCTGTGTTGGTGTATTCTGTGGAGGATTGTCTGCAAAGGAGTTGTCTGAACGCTCGCGTTTATATTCATCGGCCGCCCCTGTTCTAAATACCTCGCGTTTCGGGTAATCCGATTCGCTCGAAGTACTACTATCATCTGGATATGGTGGTCGACGTGCTCGCGTCCGTTGCGTCGTTCGAATTCTAACGGCTCGTTTCGGAACATCGTCCACTGTTCTTCGTTGTTCGGTAGGCTCACAAGTCTTCCTCGAAGTCGTAGATTGCGATGTAAACTGAACCGGTCGCGTATCCACTGTTCTCCGTTGTTCGGTAGGCTCACAAGTCTTCCTCGAAGTCGTAGATTGCGATGTAAACTGAACCGGTGGTCGGACGACCGCGTTTGAATCCAAAGGCCTTGTAGGCCGAAATGTCATTGGGTATTCGTAGTGCGTAACGGGTTTAGGTGTCAAAGGTGGACTCACCTGTTTTGTCGTCAGTAGTGCAGGTCCGACTAATAAACTACTACGATCTGTAATCGGTGGGTTACTTACCTTGACTTTCGGAATGGGCGACGACGTTGCTCTTGGCGGTATAAACTCGTCCGGAATAACAAACCTGTGTTCCGTCGCACCATGGATAGGAGAAATATCACTGCTACCCGCAATCGAAACAGGTTCCTTAGTCGTAACCGGTGCAAACATATGAGTTACCTGTGGGAATCGTTGACACACGTCTTTTACTAATTGTCGTTCCCGTCCGGGTGCTCCTACGCTTCCTTCCTTCTTCCGTTCCTGAATTTGGCGATGTCTTACCTCTAACTGGTCCAAATCATGTCCGTCACGAGATCTCATCGATCGATCGCGGGCCTTTTGATCCAGATCTTCCTCAGCGTTCGCTAATTCTCTCGCCTTCTTCTCAAGTTCGAAATGAAGTTTAGCTGTCTTCTCTCGTTGTTCCGTTTGTCGTTGTTGCGCCTCAAATTCTGCTTGTCGTATGGCGGATTGAGCTTTTATTTGCCGTGTTTTCATTTCGGCCCGTGCTTCCGAAACTAACCTGTCTCGTTCTAATTCCGCCGCTGCCGCTGCCGCTTGTCGCTCTGACTCGGCCGCTGCCGCTGCCGCTTGTCGCTCTGACTCAGCCGCTGCCGCTGCCGCTGCCGCTTGTCGCTCTAACTCAGCCGCTGCCGCTGCCGCTTGTCGGGCAATGTCCCGCTCTAACCTTTCTACTTCAGCTGCTTCTAATTCAGCTTGTTCCTGTAGATGAGAGATTCTCGCTATATTCGCAACGCGTAGCTTCTCTTCCTCTACTGCTGCCTGCATCACTAGAAGTTGAGCTTGTTCCTCCATTTCTCGTCGTTGTCGGCAGAATTCTTGCTGTTGTCGAGCAACTTCTGACGTGACCATACTTCCCTCGCAGATTTCGCTACGAATACTTACCAGCGATTGATTTAGTATTCCCGGAGCTGATTCGATTTGTGCGAGCGAAGTTTCCCTCGTAGCCTCCGGCACGGTTTCCCAATCCCCGACGTCTTCGCCGCACATGCGCAAGTGATCCGTCAGGTGTTTCAATTGTCCATCCAGTCGGTACAGTTCCTGTTCTTCCTCGGGTTGTAATAATTCGTCCGAAACTGACTCACCTAACAACTGGTCCGCTTGTTCCTGTTGTATCTGTCTAATCGTCGACTTAAACTGAATCAGTTTCTCTCTAGTGATCATTAGTTTCTCTAGGATTCTAAGTTGAGTATCCATGTCCTGTCTCTGTCTAGCTAGATCTTGTAGGCCAACTAGATTATCTACGGACTTATATACTTTACTCTGTACTCTAACCTGGAGGGTGTAGAACTCGAATCGAGACATCGGAGCGGTCAACCCGTCTAATATGCGTTGGCCTTCTCCAATACTCCTGGTTATATGCGCCATGTAACCTCCGACGCTTCTAACCACACTTTCTGTGCTTCCTGCTGAACTTACCAATTCCGTTTCCCTATATCTAGGTTGCGGAACAGTTAGAAAGTCCTCGGTCCTGCCGTCGCCTCGTACTACGGCATCCGGTACTCCCGTTGGATGTACTGGTGACGCACACGGTGTAGGTTCGGTAGGCTCGCGAGTCTTCCCCTGTGGTTCTTCCGCTGCTGACTTATCCGCGTCACATGAGTCATAGTCGGTTTGTGTGTTCTTCGTATAGTCTTGTTTGTCACTCATTTCGGTAGTTGTAAGTCAAGTAAAGTGAGTGTCAAAGTATCGAGTTTACCGTATTTGTATAAAACGGTACTAATTACAGTCATATAAAATTAGCCTACCGGCCGATTTTATAGCAGATGGATAAAATTAGCCTAAAACGGCCAATTTTACAGCAAATAAATGTCACGGAATAAGTATATAATAAAATTAGCCTAGCGGCCAATTTTACAACAAATAAATCGGATAACGATATGCGTTATCAAAAGGTAAATTAAATACAATAATACGGACTAATTCAGCAATGAACAAAGAAATCGTACGGAATGCATAAATACTTGAGACAGTGGAACCCACAATAATTTTAGCTAATACGGTAATGCCTAACTTATTTATGCAACTTTTCGAACTCACCCACTCCAATAATTCTCCAGAAAAACAGATTCCCAGATACAAACCGAACGTGAACCTTTCCGTTTTTAACGTTGCGGACGAAACGCGATTTTCCCAACCAAAGTTGTTGAGTTATCTATCTCCCAAACTTGCTAAACACGGTCTTGCTCCCGTTACAGTCTAGAAATGAGTTCTGAATCCTGAAAAACAAAAGAGTTAGGTTTTACTTTACGAAAATTTTGTACCGGTACAATATGGTATTTAAACCCTTTTAAACACCGGTATTCAATTCCAAAAATATTTTACACGCGGTTCAAATCAAATTTTATTTCAAAAAATTAGCACTTAGCTAATCAAATATAAATTTTTACCTCAAAATACAAAATTTTCAAATAACTTTAGTCCTACCGAACCGTAGTTCAGTAAAACATATTCCTACTAAATTGGAGAGATACGCCTATTCCTACTATCGGAAGAGACGGTAACAATACCTGCAATATCCTACTGTAAAGTTTGTAAATCAAATCATAAATCCGACCTTCTCACCAAAACAGTAAACCCCAAGTAAGCGAATATATTGCAGTATCGATCTCTTTTAACCGGTGAGGCAGAAAACAGTCTACGAGCAGACAAACTTCGATAAAACAAAATCCCGCGCAGCGAATCCTAAAATCAGGCTGACTCACTGACGGACTAAGGGGCTCGTATACTTTGCCGCGGTGTGATTTATATGGTTGGGCAAAAGGACGCTAGCTAGGTATAGAGCAGATTTGGAGATGTCTAACTAGCGAGCAAAGTGCAGTAAGGACGAAAGTTAATTTTTATATATTTCGAGGTGTAAATAATTTCTAACGCGCGTGTGTTAATTCTGAACGGTCAAAGCAGTTTTGCTCCTTCACATATATAATTACTGGGTACGGTGTGCATTTTACGAATATTCTAATTTTATAACTTGTAGGTCCAATACTCACGAATGATAAGGTTCCTTCCCCTCTTGCGTATTTCCAGGACTCAAATTCAGGCATAAGGTTAATACTACGCCCAGAATTCGGCAATTTTAGGTACCAGGTCCCTAATACTGAGAAGAGATGTGTTAGTTTACTACTGTAGGCGTACGGGTACTAATAGCTATCCTGGCTCCTATCTAGAATTTTAGTCACCCAGGTAGTCCGGGTAACTTCCTATTAGGGCGTTGGCGGGGACACGGTAGATGTTAGTATATCCCTGATAGCCTCAATTTATTTGCGCCTAGCGTAAACTGCCCTACCGCCTGAACGGTACAATCCCAATTCAGGTGAAAACACAGCAACCCCCCTAGCCTACAAGTTCTGATGTAACGGACACCGTTGTACGGCAAATAGTCGCACACACACCTGTACTTAGCAAGAGTTAAGCGTACAGTTTGCTGCACCCTAACCAATGTGTATGCCTTGTACCGGTGTGCCTACGTCCTATCTGCGTACTAGTATCTGCTCTCTCTCCCTCTCCCCCGTAGGAATATGAAGGTCTACTGCGGTTTTTTCCTGAATCAAGACAGTACAGTCCCTATGATGTAATTTTGGGCTCACAGCGTGTCACTACGTCTACCTTTGATCTTTTGGTCTTACACTTAAGGTAGCAAGGATCGAACGCTGTCTAACCTTTCAGGCGATGGGCGAATAACTTTAAGATGGTATTGCGGGTTGTCTCTCGTTTACATTCCCGTGATGTTCCCGTTCATTGCTGCGGCCCGATCTCTAGCTGGCCATCCTGTCCCTGAGTTTGTTCACCGTAGTGAAACCATATTAAAACAGATAGAAAGGCTGAGAGATGTGACTAGTATTTCTGACTTTATTACAAAACATATAATAACTATTTATACAATAAACAATGTAATCTGAAATAAGACAGAAAGTGAATGATGGATTGAGATTAGTAAACTAATGAACGAAATCGCACCTTTATATACCAAATTTGTGCCGCAATCAATCGAGAAAGTTCTCGATTGTTCTATGGGTTCTAACAAGGTTTTAAAGATAGCTTATTGGTCCAGCTAATATATAACTTGCACGACATTGGTTACAATCAAATAACTACAGCCTTATTGGTACAGACAAATGCAATTAATTTGTAGCGGTTAATTTAAATGAGTTGAAATTCTGCACAAAAAATAATTCGCACTTACTAGGATTCGAACTCGATACCTACTACACATATAATTTCCAACGCTCTACCAACTGAGCTACTGAACCACTTGACCGATAGATGCATAATAGATAGAACCAATACTAATGAGAACTCAAAGCAATCTTTACAAAGTTAATTCGAATAAAATAAAATTTTGAAAATCCACGGCATTTAGGGAATATAATTCTATAGTACTAAATAAAATATAGTTCGCCTTAGTTTTACTAAATAAAATATAGTTCGTCGTAGTTGTACTTAATAAAATATAGTTCGCCTTAGTTGTAATAAATAAAATATAGTTCGCCTTAGTTGTAATAAATAAAATATAGTTCGCCTTAGTTTTACTAAATAAAATATAGTTCGCCTTAGTTGTACTTAATAAAATATAGTTCGCCTTAGTTGTACTTAATAAAATATAGTTCGCCTTAGTTGTAATAAATAAAATATAGTTCGCCTTAGTTTTACTAAATAAAATATAGTTCGCCTTAGTTGTACTAAATAAAATATAGTTCGCCTTAGTTGTAATAAATAAAATATAGTTCGCCTTAGTTGTAATAAATAAAATATAGTTCGCCGTAGTTTTACTAAATAAAATATAGTTCGCCTTAGTTTTACTAAATAAAATATAGTTCGCCTTAGTTGTAATAAATAAAATATAGTTCGCCTTAGTTGTACTAAATAAAATATAGTTCGCCTTAGTTGTAATAAATAAAATAAAGTTCGCCTTAGTTGTACTAAATAAAATATAGTTCGCCTTAGTTGTAATAAATAAAATATAGTTCGCCTTAGTTGTACTAAATAAAATATAGTTCGCCGTAGTTGTACTTAATAAAATATAGTTCGCCTTAGTTGTACTAAATAAAATATAGTTCGCCGTAGTTGTACTTAATAAAATATAGTTCGTCGTAGTTGTACTAAATAAAATATAGTTCGCCTTAGTTTTACTAAATAAAATATAGTTCGCCTTAGTTGTACTTAATAAAATATAGTTCGCCTTAGTTGTAATAAATAAAATATAGTTCGCCTTAGTTGTAATAAATAAAATATAGTTCGCCTTAGTTTTACTAAAGAAAATATAGTTCGCCTTAGTTGTACTTAATAAAATATAGTTCGCCTTAGTTGTAATACTTAATAAAATATAGTTCGTCGTAGTTGTACTAAATAAAATATAGTTCGCCTTAGTTTTACTAAATAAAATATAGTTCGCCTTAGTTGTACTTAATAAAATATAGTTCGCCTTAGTTGTAATAAATAAAATATAGTTCGCCTTAGTTGTAATAAATAAAATATAGTTCGCCTTAGTTTTACTAAAGAAAATATAGTTCGCCTTAGTTGTACTTAATAAAATATAGTTCGCCTTAGTTGTAATAAATAAAATATAGTTCGCCTTAGTTTTACTAAATTAAATATAGTTCGCCTTAGTTGTAATAAATAAAATATAGTTCGCCTTAGTTGTAATAAATAAAATATAGTTCGCCTTAGTTGTAATAAATAAAATATAGTTCGCCTTAGTTTTACTAAATAAAATATAGTTCGCCGTAGTTTTACTAAATAAAATATAGTTCGCCTTAGTTTTACTAAATAAAATATAGTTCGCCTTAGTTGTACTAAATAAAATATAGTTCGCCTTAGTTGTACTAAATAAAATATAGTTCGCCTTAGTTGTAATAAATAAAATATAGTTCGCCTTAGTTGTACTAAATAAAATATAGTTCGCCGTAGTTGTACTAAATAAAATATAGTTCGCCGTAGTTGTACTTAATAAAATATAGTTCGTCGTAGTTGTACTAAATAAAATATAGTTCGCCTTAGTTTTACTAAATAAAATATAGTTCGCCTTAGTTGTACTTAATAAAATATAGTTCGCCTTAGTTGTAATAAATAAAATATAGTTCGCCTTAGTTGTAATAAATAAAATATAGTTCGCCTTAGTTTTACTAAATAAAATATAGTTCGCCTTAGTTGTACTTAATAAAATATAGTTCGCCTTAGTTGTAATAAATAAAATATAGTTCGCCTTAGTTGTACTAAATAAAATATAGTTCGCCGTAGTTGTACTTAATAAAATATAGTTCGCCTTAGTTGTAATAAATAAAATATAGTTCGCCTTAGTTGTAATAAATAAAATATAGTTCGCCTTAGTTGTACTAAATAAAATATAGTTCGCCTTAGTTGTAATAAATAAAATAAAGTTCGCCTTAGTTGTACTAAATAAAATATAGTTCGCCTTAGTTGTAATAAATAAAATATAGTTCGCCTTAGTTGTACTAAATAAAATATAGTTCGCCGTAGTTGTACTTAATAAAATATAGTTCGCCTTAGTTGTACTAAATAAAATATAGTTCGCCGTAGTTGTACTTAATAAAATATAGTTCGTCGTAGTTGTACTAAATAAAATATAGTTCGCCTTAGTTTTACTAAATAAAATATAGTTCGCCTTAGTTGTACTTAATAAAATATAGTTCGCCTTAGTTGTAATAAATAAAATATAGTTCGCCTTAGTTGTAATAAATAAAATATAGTTCGCCTTAGTTTTACTAAATAAAATATAGTTCGCCTTAGTTGTACTTAATAAAATATAGTTCGCCTTAGTTGTACTTAATAAAATATAGTTCGCCTTAGTTGTAATAAATAAAATATAGTTCGCCTTAGTTTTACTAAATAAAATATAGTTCGCCTTAGTTGTACTAAATAAAATATAGTTCGCCTTAGTTGTAATAAATAAAATATAGTTCGCCTTAGTTGTAATAAATAAAATATAGTTCGCCGTAGTTTTACTAAATAAAATATAGTTCGCCTTAGTTGTACTAAATAAAATATAGTTCGCCTTAGTTGTACTAAATAAAATATAGTTCGCCTTAGTTGTACTAAATAAAATATAGTTCGTCTTAGTTGTACTAAATAAAATATAGTTCGCCGTAGTTGTACTTAATAAAATATAGTTCGTCGTAGTTGTACTAAATAAAATATAGTTCGCCGTAGTTGTACTAAATAAAATATAGTTCGCCTTAGTTTTACTAAATAAAATATAGTTCGCCTTAGTTGTACTTAATAAAATATAGTTCGCCTTAGTTGTAATAAATAAAATATAGTTCGCCTTAGTTGTAATAAATAAAATATAGTTCGCCTTAGTTTTACTAAATAAAATATAGTTCGCCTTAGTTGTACTTAATAAAATATAGTTCGCCTTAGTTGTAATAAATAAAATATAGTTCGCCTTAGTTGTACTAAATAAAATATAGTTCGCCGTAGTTGTACTTAATAAAATATAGTTCGCCTTAGTTGTAATAAATAAAATATAGTTCGCCTTAGTTGTAATAAATAAAATATAGTTCGCCTTAGTTGTACTAAATAAAATATAGTTCGCCTTAGTTGTAATAAATAAAATAAAGTTCGCCTTAGTTGTACTAAATAAAATATAGTTCGCCTTAGTTGTAATAAATAAAATATAGTTCGCCTTAGTTGTACTAAATAAAATATAGTTCGCCGTAGTTGTACTTAATAAAATATAGTTCGCCTTAGTTGTACTAAATAAAATATAGTTCGCCGTAGTTGTACTTAATAAAATATAGTTCGTCGTAGTTGTACTAAATAAAATATAGTTCGCCTTAGTTTTACTAAATAAAATATAGTTCGCCTTAGTTGTAATAAATAAAATATAGTTCGCCTTAGTTGTAATAAATAAAATATAGTTCGCCGTAGTTTTACTAAATAAAATATAGTTCGCCTTAGTTTTACTAAATAAAATATAGTTCGTCTTAGTTTTACTTAATAAAATATAGTTCGCCTTAGTTGTACTTAATAAAATATAGTTCGCCTTAGTTGTACTAAATAAAATATAGTTCGCCTTAGTTGTAATAAATAAAATATAGTTCGCCTTAATTGTAATAAATAAAATATAGTTCGCCGTAGTTTTACTAAATAAAATATAGTTCGCCTTAGTTTTACTAAATAAAATATAGTTCGTCTTAGTTTTACTAAATAAAATATAGTTCGCCTTAGTTGTACTAAATAAAATATAGTTCGCCTTAGTTGTAATAAATAAAATAAAGTTCGCCTTAGTTGTACTAAATAAAATATAGTTCGCCTTAGTTGTAATAAATAAAATATAGTTCGCCTTAGTTGTACTAAATAAAATATAGTTCGCCGTAGTTGTACTTAATAAAATATAGTTCGCCTTAGTTGTACTAAATAAAATATAGTTCGCCGTAGTTGTACTTAATAAAATATAGTTCGCCTTAGTTGTAATAAATAAAATATAGTTCGCCTTAGTTTTACTAAATAAAATATAGTTCGCCTTAGTTGTACTAAATAAAATATAGTTCGCCTTAGTTGTAATAAATAAAATATAGTTCGCCTTAGTTGTACTAAATAAAATATAGTTCGCCGTAGTTGTACTTAATAAAATATAGTTCGCCTTAGTTGTACTAAATAAAATATAGTTCGCCTTAGTTGTATTAAATAAAATATTGTTCTCCTTAGTTGTACTAAATAAAATATAGTTCGTCTTAGTTGTACTAAATAAAATATAGTTCGCCGTAGTTGTACTTAATAAAATATAGTTCGTCGTAGTTGTACTAAATAAAATATAGTTCGCCGTAGTTGTACTAAATAAAATATAGTTCGCCTTAGTTTTACTAAATAAAATATAGTTCGCCTTAGTTGTACTTAATAAAATATAGTTCGCCTTAGTTGTAATAAATAAAATATAGTTCGCCTTAGTTGTAATAAATAAAATATAGTTCGCCTTAGTTTTACTAAATAAAATATAGTTCGCCTTAGTTGTACTTAATAAAATATAGTTCGCCTTAGTTGTAATAAATAAAATATAGTTCGCCTTAGTTGTACTAAATAAAATATAGTTCGCCGTAGTTGTACTTAATAAAATATAGTTCGCCTTAGTTGTAATAAATAAAATATAGTTCGCCTTAGTTGTAATAAATAAAATATAGTTCGCCTTAGTTGTACTAAATAAAATATAGTTCGCCTTAGTTGTAATAAATAAAATAAAGTTCGCCTTAGTTGTACTAAATAAAATATAGTTCGCCTTAGTTGTAATAAATAAAATATAGTTCGCCTTAGTTGTACTAAATAAAATATAGTTCGCCGTAGTTGTACTTAATAAAATATAGTTCGCCTTAGTTGTACTAAATAAAATATAGTTCGCCGTAGTTGTACTTAATAAAATATAGTTCGTCGTAGTTGTACTAAATAAAATATAGTTCGCCTTAGTTTTACTAAATAAAATATAGTTCGCCTTAGTTGTAATAAATAAAATATAGTTCGCCTTAGTTGTAATAAATAAAATATAGTTCGCCGTAGTTTTACTAAATAAAATATAGTTCGCCTTAGTTTTACTAAATAAAATATAGTTCGTCTTAGTTTTACTTAATAAAATATAGTTCGCCTTAGTTGTACTTAATAAAATATAGTTCGCCTTAGTTGTACTAAATAAAATATAGTTCGCCTTAGTTGTAATAAATAAAATATAGTTCGCCTTAATTGTAATAAATAAAATATAGTTCGCCGTAGTTTTACTAAATATAATATAGTTCGCCTTAGTTTTACTAAATAAAATATAGTTCGTCTTAGTTTTACTAAATAAAATATAGTTCGCCTTAGTTGTACTAAATAAAATATAGTTCGCCTTTATTGGAAGAGACGGTAACAATACCTGCAATATCCTACTGTAAAGTTTGTAAATCAAATCATAAATCCGACCTTCTCACCAAAACAGTAAACTCTAAGTAAGCGAATATATTGCAGTATCGATCTCTTATAACCGGTGAGGCAGAAAACAGTCTACGAGCAGACAAACTTCGATAAAACAAATCCCGCGCAGCGAATCCTAAAATCAGGCTGACTCACTGACGGACTAAGGGCTCGTATACTTTGCCGCGGTGTGATTTATATGGTTGGGCGAAGAGACGCTAGCTAGGTACAGGCAGAGATTTGGAGATGTCTAACTAGCGGGCAAAGCACAGTACGGACAAAGTTAATTTTATATATTTCGAGGTGTAAATAATTTCTAACGCGCGTGTTAATTCTGAACGGTCAAAACAGTTTTTGCTCCTTCACATATATAATTACTGGGTACGGTGTGCATTTACGAATATTCTAATTTTGTAACTTGTAGGTCCAATACTCACGAATGATAAGGTTCCTTCCCCTCTTGCGTATTTCCAGGACTCAAATTCAGGCATAAGGTTAATACTACGCCCAGAATTCGGCAATTTTAGGTACCAGGTCCCTGATACTAAGAAGAGATGTGTTAGTTTACTACTGTAGGCGTACAGGTACTAATAGCTATCCTGGCTCCTATCTAGAATTTTAGTCACCCAGGTAGTCCGGGTAACTTCCTATTAGGGCGTTGGCGGGGACACGGTAGATGTTAGTATATCCCTGATAGCCTCAATTTATTTGCGCCTAGTGTAAACTGCCCTACCGCCTGAACGGTACAATCCCAATTCAGGTGAAAACACAGCAACCCCCTAACCTACAAGTTCTGATGTAATGGACACTGTCGTACTGCAAATAGTCGCACACACACCTGTACTTAGCAAGAGTTAAGCGTACAGTTTGCTGCACCCTAACCAATGTGTATGCCTTGTACCGGTGTGCCTACGTCCTATCTGCGTACTAGTATCTGCCTGCGCTCTCTCTCCCCCCCCCCCGTAGGAATGTGAAGGTCTACTGTGGGTTTTCCTGAATCAAGACAGTACAGTCCCTATGATGTAATTTTGGGCTTACAGCGTGTCACTACGTCTACCTTTTGATCTTTTGGTCTTACACTTAGGTAGCAAGGATCGAACGCTGTCTAACCTTTCAGGCGATGGGCGAATAACTCTAGATGGTATTGCGGGTCGTCTCTCGTCTACATTCCCGTGATGTTCCCGTTCATTGCTGCGGCCCGATCTCTAGCCGGCCATCCTGTCCCTGAGTTTGTTCACCGTAGTGAATCCATGGTAAAACAGATAGAAAAGCTGAGAGAATATTCTGACTTTATTACAGAAGATACAATTATAATACAATGTAATCTGAGAATAAACTAAGCACGACAGAATATTGACAAGATAATGATATAGGATATTGTATAAGAAGTTTGTGTAAGTGTGATAACTAATGAACGAAATCGCACCTTTATATACTAAATTTGTGCCGCAATCAATCGAGAAAATTCTCGATTGTTCTATGGGTTCTAACAAGGTTTTAAAGATAGCTATTGGTCCAGCTAATATATAACTTGCACGACATTGGTTACAATCAAATAACTACAGCCTCATTGGTACAGACAAATGCAATTAATTTGTAGCGGTTAATTTAAATGAGTTGAAATTCTACACAAAAAATAATTCGCACTTACTAGGATTTGAACTCAATACCTACTACACATATAATTTCCAACGCTCTACCAACTGAGCTACTGAACCACTTGACCGATAGATGTACAAATGATAGAACCAATACGAATGAGAACTCAAGGCAATCTTTACAAAGTTAATTCGAATAAAAATAAAATTTTGAAAATCCACGGCATTTAGGGAATATAATTCTATACC
The DNA here is from genome assembly GCA_032718475.1 of Nemertoderma westbladi. Lineage (NCBI taxonomy): Eukaryota > Metazoa > Xenacoelomorpha > Nemertodermatida > Nemertodermatidae > Nemertoderma > Nemertoderma westbladi. The sequence goes on from JAUCBJ010007725.1 coordinate 162,972, forward strand.
GCTCCATGAAAACAGGATATTATCGTGCATAAAATATACGGTTTTCACCAATAATCAATTAAACTATAGAATACTTAGGGCGTACTTACATATTTACAATTAAATTTCAAACAATACTTCCTTTCTACGTAATGATTCGATACAAAATAATTACAAATTCAAACTTTACGTATTTAAGGCTTTACTAAGTAAGTACAATATAAATCTAAATTAAATTCACCAATATAAATCTATTGCATCTCAATATTGCATAAATTCAAACAATTACAAATATATTGCATCTCAAATATTGCATAAATTCAAGTAATTACAAATACTTTCGTACCTAAATGTAGATTGCATAAGTTCGGAATAATTACAAATATGAGTCTTTCTAAGCACAAAACTTTTTGACTATAAAACTTTCTAAATACAAAATATAACACTTTACAAATGAAACTATAAGAAAGGCCCACGAGTCTTCTATCTACTCTTACTTTCTATTTCACTGTAAATACAAATACTGCTTATAAAATATAAATTGCATAATATTCGGAACAATATAAATTGCATAAGTTCGGAATAATCACAAATATAAAATATAAATTCTTACAACTATAAGTTTTACTAAATATAAGTTTTACTAAATATGAGTTCTTATTTCTAAATTTCATAAATTCGGAACAATACAAATTGCATAAGTTCGGAATAATATAAATTGCATAAGTTCGGAATAAACACAAATATAAATATAAATTCAAATAAATCACAAAATCATAAGAAAGGCTCACGAGTCTTCCGTCCACCCTTGCCCTCCCTTTTATCGCTTAGTGGATCGAGCCCTGCCGCGTCCTCGAAAACTGCGCACAGGTGACTTTGCTCGCGATATGGGACTCGTGGGGCGAGTCACTGGTTCACTTGGGACGTTGAGAGACGGTGCGACTATTTCCTCGCAAATTCGTCTATTTGGCATCCCAAAACCTCGACCGATTCCTCGTGACCGATCAGTCGTCACTACAGTTGGTAGAACGTCTGGGAACGCGCGAGAAGTGGACGACGCAGACCCAAGAGTAGCTTGCGCCCCCTGTTGATCAGCTGGTGTATGTCCCGATCCTCCTACTGGTTCTCTTGGAAGTGATACCGTATCCCGAGTAACTCGAATAGTCGGCTCAACTCCCTTGCGTTCTTCTACATTAATAATTTTCTTTAATTGTTGGCCCACCTTCTGGACCCGTATGATCCTACCCTGCCCGTCCTCCCGAGGGTGACGTGCAGACGGCGCAACCGGAGTGGCTGGTATATTCGTCGCCTCTAGGACCTCTTCTTCCTCGAATACGCTCGCTCGTATACGTTTGTGGTAAAACGCGGCTCGGTACGCCCATGCGACGGTTAACCAAGCTCCCTTGTTCCGCTTTTCAGTTCGGAAACGATCGAATTCACCATACGTAATCCGATTAACGACTTTCTGAAAATTCCACGTGTTTTTGTTATCCGGGTGAATTTGTAACAGATACTCGCGCACCACTCGGAATCCGCTGTCGTGGGGCAAAATATCGACAACCTCGATAAGTTCGTCATATTGGGGCATAGCGGAGATATATCCTTCCGACATCATCGTCTGGGGATTTACCGCCCAAAATCCGAGATGCGCTCTCATCGGAAACCGTCTTCTCTGTGCCGATACATGTTCGTCGGCTAAATCTTCCCACTCATCAAATAATTTCCTCACGAGTTTTACAGATTCGTGTTCATAAGGTATGTCCCTTAGTTGGCATTCAGATGCTCGATGTCCCTTTATATTGCAATAAGTACATTGGGCCATAAATCTCCAGCAAGTATAAAAGGTATGAGACCCTTGATCCCCACACCATCCACAGATTAGCTGAGTCGTAGTAATGTGCTTTCCACTGCACTTTGCCATATGATGTCCAGCGACGCCACATTTACTACACATCGTATTAGCAGGGTACCACACTCGTTCGTATATAAGATCTCCAATCGGTCGAGCGCTTCCTCCCATACTATAATCGTAATCATCTGGGTCTATGGGTTGGTAGGTTTCTGAAGGTTGTATACAAACTATAGCATCTGTTGCTTCAAGTTGTCGAATCTCCGTCTGAGATTTCTTCGGGAGGTTCCTTTCTATCTCAAGAAGTTCCTCTAAAGGATCGTCGGCGATCGTAGTAGTTACTTCGAATTCATCACCAAGGTGACCGATAGGCGCGCGCGTCTGCCGTGATTCATCCATAATCTCCACGATACGTTCTCCTTCATAGGGTAACAATGTAAACATAGATGGTCTTTCGATAAGAGATCCCGCACAGCGAAGATACACGTCTCGAAATATGCTAAATCCTGCTCGAGTAAAGGCATTGCTGTCTTTGCGAGCTTCGCTGTACTTTCTGATAATTCCTTTATACCAAATATAGTGTAGTCTTTTGCTCCAAATCGTTCGAATGAAGCTGCCGCTTCCTCTTGGATATCATATCCCCATCTCGGCTCTCCTTGTATCCCTTTCTCCATAATTAGAGGTGTAGTTACATAATCATTACTACTAGAGGGAATACAACAGAGTTTGTGGTTAGTTGTGAGGAGACGTGAGAGTTTCGTCTGCCTTTTGGGCTTCGACAACGCTCTAACCTCCTACCCATAGCCTAAGATCTAGGGTTTCTTTAATGACACGCTGCTTCTTATCTAAAATTTTTTGCCGAAGTAAAAACGAATTTGGGCTAAACTGGCCGTGAGTCTAAAATACTCACTTTTTGATCCCAAACTATTATCAGAAAATAAGCAGTCAAGAATTAGTAATAAATATAGGGGAGTCTATTTGACGTAACTTATTGAAACAAGACCGTGTAAAATTTAATTAAAATTTTAAGAAAGGCTCGCAAGTCTTCCTCTCTTGTTTCTCTAATTTTAAGTTCCACCCGACTGTACCCTGAAATCTATTCACTGGAGAAAATTTTTAAAAATTTTTCAAATCCAAATGGATTGTCTAAAATTTCGAAAATGTCTCAATATTGTGAGTTCCAAGTAGAATTCCATTTCTTATACCTACAAATCCCGCTCCTATGTGACACATAAGGGTACTACCCTCAATGTTCACATATAAAGACAATGGAATTCTACCGCTGTCCTTACTACGGTGTACAGGTACGTGGAAATCTATTTTTAAACTCCTAATTATTTACTAGTATTAGGTGGAGATTTGTAGTCTCCAGACTTGTTACGAGTCTCTTCAAGAAGTACGAGACGTTGAGTCGGTCTGTCTACTGTACGACCGTCAATTGTCCGTACCGTCACAGTTCTTGTCACTCCATCCATAGATGGATGTGTGGCTAAAATTACACCTGTTATCCAGAAGCGTCTTTTTAGATTCACTTCTGCCAACAGCACGTGATCTCCCGGCTTTAATGCGCGGGTGTTATTGTACCAAGTTGTTCTGGCAGAAATAGAGGGCAAATAATGGTTTTGCCATATTTCCCAGAATTTGTTAGCCAGTAGTTGCGTGATTTTCCACGCTTTTCTACCATAGCTGTCGCTTTCTGTTGGAATTGAAATCGGTGTCAAAGTCGTCGGTGCCTGCATTAGCAGGTGTGCCGGTGTCAAAGCAAACTGAGATTGTTTGTCATCGGGTACTAATACTATTGGTCTAGTATTTAGTATTGCCTCGATTTCAACAAACAATGTTGTCAGTTGGTCGTCTGTTAATATGTGGTTTACTGGAATGACCTTTGCCATTGCTGTCTTTATAGATCTAATCAGTATCTCCCAGACTCCGCCTCTCCAAGGACTATCTGGAGGATTAAACTTCCAAACAATCTTGTGAGGTTGTAGTTCGTTCGAGATTTGATCATGATCTAATTTCTTAAAGGCTCTAGCAATCTCATTCCGAGCACCAACAAAGTTTGTCCCTTGGTCTGAGTACAAGCATTTTACTAGTCCGCGTCTAGCGATAAATCGCCGCAGTGCTAGTATAAACGCGTTGGTGGAAAGATCCATCACACGTTCAATATGAACTGCCCTACTGGACATACATGTGAAAATCAGTCCCCAGCGTTTTACTAGTATACGTCCACGTTTCGTATGTATGGGACCAAAGCAATCAATTCCAGTCTCTGTAAAAGGTGGTCTGAATGCTTGTAGTCGTGCTTGTGGTAGTTCACTTATTTCTTGGGTACCTATTCTAGAATGTACCTTTTTACAAATAATACACGTACGTGTCACTGAACTTAATGCTTTACTGGGTCTAATTAATACAAATCTAGTACGTAAGTAGGAAAGACAGTGGTGTCTTCCAGCGTGTTTCAGATGTAAATGTGCGTCCAGTATCATTGCACGTTGTAGTTCGTGATGTTGCGGTATTATTATTGGGTACCTAAAGTTTGTGTTAAAGTCAATGTTTTGAAGCCGAGATTTATGACAAATTAAGCCATTATAAATTATCGGACTCCAACTCAGTATTGGTGACGACTTGATTGGTTGACCTTGATTTATGGATGTGAATTCGCGCGCGAAATATCGCAGTTGATAATGGCGAATTAATTTAATCTCACACCTGTCAATCTCAGCCAATGTAAGTCGACGTGTAAAGTCACGTTTGCCTTTAACGTATTGTACGAAACGTACAATCCACGCTAACTTTCGGCAAGCGTTTGACCAAGAATCTGTTAGGTTTACAATACGGTCGACATGAGTATTTGTGACGTCATCAGGTAAGTCAATGGAGATTTTGGAAGGTTTTGAATTACTAGAAGGGCCCACGGGTCCGCCGGTAAGTATTCCCTTGTTGACTGTTGATCCGTCCGGGTCTACAAGTAATTTGTCCTTCTTTGTCTTCTTACCTTGATTGTCGGTACTTTGTAAGTCGATCGTTAATGGTGGTTTGAACTCTATGGGATCAGTGGGTTTCGGTAAACTGATTTTCCTGCCGACATTAATCCCAGGTTTCACCATAGGTTGCAAGTTCGGTATGTCTCTTGAGCGCAAAGTAACACCTGTATTTACATTAGCGTAGGTACTACCCACATCTGTAATACATGAGGTTTCACCGTGCTTATGGTTGCTCAAGTGTGTCAAAATTGGTAGTTTGTCAATACAAGGCCGCTCCAATAGGGAAACTGCGGCTTTATTGTTAGTTGATACATTACTAATGTCCGGTAGAACATTTTGTGATGTTTCTGACAAAATGTCTAGTCGACTGTCTAGTAATGTGTCTGGCGATACGTCTAGTAACGTATCTGGTTGTTTGTCAATAGAAGGCCGCTCCAATAGGGAAACTGCGGCTTTACTGTTTGTCAGTACGTTACTAGTGTCTAGTAGAATGTCTGGTTGACCGTCTGGTAACGTGTCTGGTTGACCGTCTGGCGATATGTCTGGTGTAGAAAGGCTCGCAAGTCTTCCTCTCTTGACCTTTGAAGTTATATCTTTCCATTTCGCCTTCGGTTTTTTCTTGAGTTTTGCCGCCGTCGTCCTTTTCTTTGTCTTCCCCTTTTTTGGTTTCTTGATTTCGGCGTCCTTTGGAATGGTGTTAGACTTGTTGTCGTATAACGGAGGCCAATCTTGTGTCGATTTCTGCAAGAACTGGGGTCCGTGTTGCCAAAATTCTTTGTTCTCCGGTTTACAGAATTCCTCAGGCATCATTCCTCGCGACGCAATATCAGCTGGGTTTTGTGGTCCGGGACAATGTCGCCAATCCTCTTTTATTGAACGGTCTAGAATTTCCGCGCGACGGTTAGCAACGAATGTCTTGAATTCGAGTGTGTCGTTGTTTATGTAAAATAAAACCAACGTCGCGTCAGTCCAATAAAATATCTGTAAACTCGACTGTAGTTCTGTCTGTATGAGGTTCACGATGGTGGTTGACAGGGTTGCGGCTTGTAGCTCGGCTCGTGGTGTCGTCATATACTTAGTAGGCATGGTCTTAGCCTTAGAAGTAATGAGCGAAACATCGAACTCGTCTGATTCTACTTGTCTGCGCAAGTACGCTGCCACACCAAAACCGTTGTCACTGGCGTCAGAAAAACAGTGTAGTTCCAAGTTGTCAGGAAATGTACTTTGTAACGGAAAGTAAACCCTGGGTATGAAATAATCCTCTAGCGAAGATAATTCCGCCTCCCAGGTCTTCCATAAGTCCACTTGGTCTGATGAGATCGGCTCGTCCCATGTTAGTCCATCCTTCCATATACTGCGCATAAAAATGCGGGCTTGCAGTATCACTGGACTGATGAATCCTAACGGATCGAACAATCGGCTCAATTTTGACAAGCATGATCTCTTCGTCAGTGTGTTCCCTTGACTGTCCAGTCTCACCTTCACTCGAAAGTTGTCTGTGTTTGGGTCCCAAAAGAGCCCCAACACCTTAGTCGTCGGTAGTGGTTCGAACTCTAGGTCTATGTCACCACCTCCACGCTCAGTAGTTCCGAATGAGTCTACTAATTCGGCACTGTTTGAGGCGAATTTGGTGAGGTTAAAACCTCCGCCCGCCAAGCAGTCCCGTAATTGATGTGCTACTGTTGTAGCACGTTCTACTGTGTCGCAACTCTGTAATCCGTCATCAACGTAAAAGTCACGCTCCACAATTCTAATTATCTCTGGGTCATATAGATGTTTCTGATCCCTAGCGGCCTGCTTTAGGGCGTACATCGTACAGTTTGGGCTGTCTCTGGCACCGAAAACGCGAACTTGCATTTGGTAAGTCGCCGGTGGTAGACTTAAATCTCCTTCCGGGTACCAGAGGAACCGCAAACTGTCTCTGTCTCGCTCTAACGCTTTTACTTGGTGAAACATCGCTTCAACGTCGCAAGTAAAGGCTACTTGACGCTGACGGAAGCGCATAATCACCCCCATAAGATAATTATTCATGTTCGGTCCATCCATCAACTCACTATTGAGGGACATTCCCTCAAACAGAGCCGCACAGTCATTGACTACACGTACTTAGTCTGGTTTGTCGGGGTGTCTCACGTAGTGATGTGGCAAGTAATACGTTTGGTCGGTCACTCGCTCCGGGTTAGTCATTCGGATAGCGTATCCCTTTGTCAAATATGTCTCCATCTGAGTGTTATACTGCAGATGGGCTTTCTCGTCTTTTAATAGACGTTGTCGGATTGAGTGTAGACGTCTTAAAGCCAGTGGATAGTTGTTTATAAGTTTAGGACTTTGGCTACGCCATAACATCCCTACCTCATAATGTCCGTCTTTCGTCTGGCGGATAGTATCTTCCATGATCTTCAGAGATTGTTTCTCCTGTTCCGACATACAAGGTTCGTAGCTACCAGGTTCAGCTGTATCTTGTTCTAACCACCTGATAGTCTTCTCCGTTAATTCTTTGTCCAATGCGGCTTGTTCCAACTGATGATTTCTCAACGCGTCATCATCGATATCGACGGGCACTGTTGAGGTTATTGGGGTAGGTAGACTCGCAAGCCTATCATCTGTCGTCGATGGAATCTCTAGCTGACTCGTCTTCTCCCCAAGTTCTAAACTCACCTGGTGAATTAGCTGCTCCTTGTGACTTATCATACTAGTTACACGTCTGTCATGTTTTGTCGACTGTAGTGTAGTATGGTTCACGTCGTGTGAAAAGGAATGGATTGAATTTGTAGTTAATAAACTACATGTACTCTGTACGTCGTCTTCCTCGGCACTTACGTCTAGTGTGCGCACAGGCGCTCGAGTATACCACCCTATCGGCGTTCTGCATGCGTATGCGTTTTCCGCTGGTTTCCCACACCTGATGTAGGTTGAATTGGTCCGTCCCGATCAGCATTGCTACCGATCTATAATTGACAGGACATTCGGGTACACCAAGGTGTCTGAAATACTTACGGTCCTCTAGAGATTGTTCCGGCACTGGACCTAGTAGGTTACTAAAGTCCTTCGTAGCCGCAAAGGTTAGATCTTTAAAGGGCAACAAAGACCTCTCCCTCTCGCTGTGTTGCGATTTCGGAAGAAGAGAGTCTAAGTCCAACTTAACTCGTGTCACTGGTATTGCACGCTGTCCGTGCATACTACTTACTGTATAACTGACACGCTTACCTTGTTTAAGATCCGTCACGACGTCAGCTATCTTTTCGTCCACGTAGCTATGAGATGAGGCCGAATCTAGAATCGCATAGATCCTCTTGCTCCCCTTTGTGCCAGTAACCTTAATCGGGATTACACTGAATCCCTTCAGTTGATCAGTAGTCAGGAGCGCGATCGACGGTTGTTCGTCTCCATTGGAATATTCGTCGTCGTCTTCTGATTCTTCGTCCGACGATCCGGATTGTTCTGAGAAGCAATCCTCAATATGTGTCACGAAGGTCGGAGTCGTTTTCGATTCTCGTTTTCGGTAGGCCGCATCACATCTCGCTGCTGCTTCCGGGTGTTCCCTGGCGAAGCGTTTCGTCGGCGTGTGGCTGTCTGTGTGGAGCAGACCGTCATGGTTGCGTCCACAGGATGGACAAGTGTCGGTATTTGGGCAATCTTTACGGACGTGTCCGTGTCGCGTACACCGCCAACAAGAGTCCAGTGGCCGTATCTGCAGCCGTCGTTCTTCCGAGTTCAACTCGCGAAATTGTCGACAACCTCGTAACTTGTGACCAATATACCGCTTACCTAGATGCTCGCAGTATTGGCAGCCGTTGAAGTCGGTGCTGAGTTGCTGTCTCGTCTGTTTCGTCCCAATGGGCGCAGATACTCTATTACCGTCTGAGAATTGTCGTGATTCCGTCGGTGTGGTGTAAGTGGCCGTCTTAGTGGATGTTGTCTGGGGTTTTTGTCGGTTGGAGGATGGCAATGTGATCCCTTCTGCCACGATGTGCTGGTCGGTGTAGTTAGATCGAGTTTCTACTACCGCCTCCCTGGATATTAAAAGGTACACATCTTCTAATTTTAAGAATCCTCCCCGCTCCTCTCGCTGGTATTCGACCTTTCTCCACTCCCGACGAAGTCGATGGTGGAGTCGTCCTATGATCTTTAATAGGACTGTAGGGGTATTCCCGTAATCAAGTTGTCCAATTGATCTTAAGGTAGTGATAGCGTTCTTGATCTCGTCAGCTAGTTTTAGTAAGTCGACGGGTTTAGTGATAGCCCCTCCCTTACAGAGTTCCTCTATTACTGACCTGGCCATGCTCACTGTACCTCCGTATATCGAAGTTAAACGATCGTACGCTAGTTCGAAAGCGTCCGGTACACCGACGAAAGTCTCCGCCAAACGTTTAGGTTCTCCTGACAACGTTTGAAGCAGGTAATTGAACTTCTCCCGTGATGTAAAGGCGCACACGGCGATCTGGGATTCGATATAGTCTACGAAGGTATGCCAGTGTTTTGAGCTACCGGAGAACTTCGGTGGTTGTTGTACCGGCAATCCCTGTCTGGCTGCGAATTTCGCTATCTCCTCGGCAACGTTCAGAGTTTCGCGTCCTTGGTTGGTAGTCTGGTTGATGTTCTCCCTTCTTGGCGCTTTTCCCTGATACGATGTGGGGTTTGAAGGTACCGGTCTTTGTGGTTCCTTCGGGTGTCTATTGTGTTCGAATTCGGAATTTCTCGAACTGTCGGTGTAACCTTCCTCCAGACGTTCCTCGATCTGAGCCAACTTATTGACAACTGGTCGCAGAATGTCGGCGAACTGTTGTGTACTAATTGCGTCCGTTGGTTGTAACGCCTTCTGTGTTGGTGTATTCTGTGGAGGATTGTCTGCAAAGGAGTTGTCTGAACGCTCGCGTTTATATTCATCGGCCGCCCCTGTTCTAAATACCTCGCGTTTCGGGTAATCCGATTCGCTCGAAGTACTACTATCATCCGGATATGGTGGTCGACGTGCTCGCGTTCGTTGCGTCGTTCGAATTCTAACGTTTCGCTTTGGAACATCGTCCACGGATCTCCGTTGTTCGGTAGGCTCACAAGTCTTCCTCGAAGTCGTAGATTGCGATGTAAACTGATTGAACGGTCGCGTATCCACTAGTCTCCGTTGTTCGGTAGGCTCACAAGTCTTCCTCGAAGTCGTAGATTGCGATGTAAACTGATTGAACGGTCGCGTATCCACTAGTCTCCGTTGTTCGGTAGGCTCACAAGTCTTCCTCGAAGTCGTAGATTGCGATGTAAACTGATTGAACGGTGTTCTTCCTCGGGCTGTAATAATTCGTCCGAAACTGACTCACCTAACAACTGGTCCGCTTGTTCCTGTTGTATCTGTCTAATCGTCGACTTAAACTGAATCAGTTTCTCTCTAGCGATCATTAGTTTCTCGAGGATTCTAAGTTGAGTATCCATGTCCTGTCTCTGTCTAGCTAGATCTTGTAGACCAATTAGGTTATCGACGGACTTGTGTACTCTACTTTGTACTCTAACCTGGAGGGTGTAGAACTCGAATCGAGACATCGGAGCGGTCAACTCGTCTAATATGCGATGACCTTCTCCAATACTCCTGGTTATATGCGCCATATATCCTCCGACGCTTCTAACCACACTTTCTGTGCTTCCTGCTGAACTTACCATTTCCGTTTCCCTATATCTAGGTTGCGGAACAGTTAGAAAGTCCTCGGTCCTGCCGTCGCCTCGTACTACGGCATCCGGTACTCCCGTTGGATGTACTGGTGACGCACACGGTGTAGGTTCGGTAGGCTCGCGAGTCTTCCCCTGTTGTTCCTCCGCTGCTGACTTATCCGCGTCACACGAGTCATAGTCGGTAGGTGTATTCTTCATATAGTCTTGTTTGTCACTCATTTCGGTAGTTGTAAGTCAAGTAAAGTGAGTGTCAAAGTATCGAGTTTACCGTATTTATATCTAAACGGTACTAATTACAGTCTTATAAAATTAGCCTACCGGCCGATTTTATAGCAGATGGATAAAATTAGCCTAAACGGCCAATTTTACAGCAAATAAATGTCACGGAATAAGTATATAATAAAATTAGCCTAGCGGCCAATTTTATAACAAATAAATCGGATAACGATATGCGTTATCAAAAGGTAAATTAAATACAATAATACGGACTAATTCAGCAATGAACAAAGAAATCATACGGAATGCATAAATACTTGAGACAGTGGAACCCACAATAATTTTAACTAATACGGTAATGCCTAACTTATTTATGCAACTTTTCGAACTCACCCACTCCAATAATTCTCCAGAAAAACAGATTCCCAGATACAAACCGAACGTGAACCTTTCCGTTTTTTAACGTTGCGGACGAAACGCGATTTTCCCAACCAAAGTTGTTGAGTTATCTATCTCCCAAACTTGCCAAACACGGTCTTGCTCCCGTTACAGTCTAGAAATGAGTTCTGAATCCTGAAAAAACAAAAGAGTTAGGTTTTACTTTACGAAAATTTTGTACCGGTACAATATGGTATTTAAACCCTTTTAAACACCGGTATTCAATTCCAAAAATTTTTTACACGCGGTTCAAATCAAATTTTATTTCAAAAAATTAGCATTTAGCTAATCAAATACGAATTTTACCTCAAAATACAAAATTTTCAAATAACTTTAGTCCTACTGAACCGTAGTTCAGTAAAACACATTCCTACTATTGGAAGAGACGGTAACAATACCTGCAATATCCTACTGTAAAGTTTGTAAATCAAATCATAAATCCGACCTTCTCACCAAAACAGTAAACTCTAAGTAAGCGAATATATTGCAGTATCGATCTCTTATAACCGGTGAGGCAGAAAACAGTCTACGAGCAGACAAACTTCGATAAAACAAATCCCGCGCAGCGAATCCTAAAATCAGGCTGACTCACTGACGGACTAAGGGCTCGTATACTTTGCCGCGGTGTGATTTATATGGTTGGGCGAAGAGACGCTAGCTAGGTACAGGCAGAGATTTGGAGATGTCTAACTAGCGGGCAAAGCACAGTACGGACAAAGTTAATTTTATATATTTCGAGGTGTAAATAATTTCTAACGCGCGTGTTAATTCTGAACGGTCAAAACAGTTTTTGCTCCTTCACATATATAATTACTGGGTACGGTGTGCATTTACGAATATTCTAATTTTGTAACTTGTAGGTCCAATACTCACGAATGATAAGGTTCCTTCCCCTCTTGCGTATTTCCAGGACTCAAATTCAGGCATAAGGTTAATACTACGCCCAGAATTCGGCAATTTTAGGTACCAGGTCCCTGATACTAAGAAGAGATGTGTTAGTTTACTACTGTAGGCGTACAGGTACTAATAGCTATCCTGGCTCCTATCTAGAATTTTAGTCACCCAGGTAGTCCGGGTAACTTCCTATTAGGGCGTTGGCGGGGACACGGTAGATGTTAGTATATCCCTGATAGCCTCAATTTATTTGCGCCTAGTGTAAACTGCCCTACCGCCTGAACGGTACAATCCCAATTCAGGTGAAAACACAGCAACCCCCTAACCTACAAGTTCTGATGTAATGGACACTGTCGTACTGCAAATAGTCGCAAACACACCTGTACTTAGCAAGAGTTAAGCGTACAGTTTGCTGCACCCTAACCAATGTGTATGCCTTGTACCGGTGTGCCTACGTCCTATCTGCGTACTAGTATCTGCCTGCGCTCTCTCTCCCCCCCCCCCCCGTAGGAATGTGAAGGTCTACTGTGGGTTTTCCTGAATCAAGACAGTACAGTCCCTATGATGTAATTTTGGGCTTACAGCGTGTCACTACGTCTACCTTTTGATCTTTTGGTCTTACACTTAGGTAGCAAGGATCGAACGCTGTCTAACCTTTCAGGCGATGGGCGAATAACTCTAGATGGTATTGCGGGTCGTCTCTCGTCTACATTCCCGTGATGTTCCCGTTCATTGCTGCGGCCCGATCTCTAGCCGGCCATCCTGTCCCTGAGTTTGTTCACCGTAGTGAATCCATGGTAAAACAGATAGAAAAGCTGAGAGAATATTCTGACTTTATTACAGAAGATACAATTATAATACAATGTAATCTGAGAATAAACTAAGCACGACAGAATATTGACAAGATAATGATATAGGATATTGTATAAGAAGTTTGTGTAAGTGTGATAACTAATGAACGAAATCGCACCTTTATATACTAAATTTGTGCCGCAATCAATCGAGAAAATTCTCGATTGTTCTATAGATTCTAACAAGGTTTTAAAGATAGCTATTGGTCCAGCTAATATATAACTTGCACGACATTGGTTACAATCAAATAACTACAGCCTCATTGGTACAGACAAATGCAATTAATTTGTAGCGGTTAATTTAAATGAGTTGAAATTCTACACAAAAAATAATTCGCACTTACTAGGATTTGAACTCAATACCTACTACACATATAATTTCCAACGCTCTACCAACTGAGCTACTGAACCACTTGACCGATAGATGTACAAATGATAGAACCAATACGAATGAGAACTCAAGGCAATCTTTACAAAGTTAATTCGAATAAAAATAAAATTTTGAAAATCCACGGCATTTAGGGAATATAATTCTATAGCCTTAGTTGTACTAAATAAAATATAGTTCGCCGTAGTTGTACTTAATAAAATATAGTTCGCCTTAGTTGTAATAAATAAAATATAGTTCGCCTTAGTTTTACTAAATAAAATATAGTTCGCCTTAGTTGTACTAAATAAAATATAGTTCGCCTTAGTTGTAATAAATAAAATATAGTTCGCCTTAGTTGTACTAAATAAAATATAGTTCGCCGTAGTTGTACTTAATAAAATATAGTTCGCCTTAGTTGTACTAAATAAAATATAGTTCGCCGTAGTTGTACTTAATAAAATATAGTTCGCCTTAGTTGTAATAAATAAAATATAGTTCGCCTTAGTTGTACTAAATAAAATATAGTTCGCCTTAGTTGTAATAAATAAAATATAGTTCGCCTTAGTTGTAATAAATAAAATAAAGTTCGCCTTAGTTGTACTAAATAAAATATAGTTCGCCGTAGTTGTACTTAATAAAATATAGTTCGCCTTAGTTGTAATAAATAAAATATAGTTCGCCTTAGTTGTAATAAATAAAATATAGTTCGCCTTAGTTGTACTAAATAAAATATAGTTCGCCTTAGTTGTAATAAATAAAATATAGTTCGCCTTAGTTGTAATAAATAAAATAAAGTTCGCCTTAGTTGTACTAAATAAAATATAGTTCGCCTTAGTTGTAATAAATAAAATATAGTTCGCCTTAGTTGTACTAAATAAAATATAGTTCGCCGTAGTTGTACTTAATAAAATATAGTTCGCCGTAGTTGTACTTAATAAAATATAGTTCGCCGTAGTTGTACTTAATAAAATATAGTTCGTCGTAGTTGTACTAAATAAAATATAGTTCGCCTTAGTTGTAATAAATAAAATATAGTTCGCCTTAGTTGTAATAAATAAAATATAGTTCGCCTTAGTTTTACTAAATAAAATATAGTTCGCCTTAGTTGTACTTAATAAAATATAGTTCGCCTTAGTTGTAATAAATAAAATATAGTTCGCCTTAGTTTTACTAAATTAAATATAGTTCGCCTTAGTTGTAATAAATAAAATATAGTTCGCCTTAGTTGTAATAAATAAAATATAGTTCGCCTTAGTTGTAATAAATAAAATATAGTTCGCCTTAGTTTTACTAAATAAAATATAGTTCGCCGTAGTTTTACTAAATAAAATATAGTTCGCCTTAGTTTTACTAAATAAAATATAGTTCGCCTTAGTTGTACTAAATAAAATATAGTTCGCCTTAGTTGTACTAAATAAAATATAGTTCGCCTTAGTTGTAATAAATAAAATATAGTTCGCCTTAGTTGTACTAAATAAAATATAGTTCGCCGTAGTTGTACTAAATAAAATATAGTTCGCCGTAGTTGTACTTAATAAAATATAGTTCGCCTTAGTTTTACTAAATAAAATATAGTTCGCCGTAGTTGTACTTAATAAAATATAGTTCGTCGTAGTTGTACTAAATAAAATATAGTTCGGCTTAGTTTTACTAAATAAAATATAGTTCGCCTTAGTTGTACTTAATAAAATATAGTTCGCCTTAGTTGTAATAAATAAAATATAGTTCGCCTTAGTTGTAATAAATAAAATATAGTTCGCCTTAGTTTTACTAAATAAAATATAGTTCGCCTTAGTTGTACTTAATAAAATATAGTTCGCCTTAGTTGTACTAAATAAAATATAGTTCGCCTTAGTTGTAATAAATAAAATATAGTTCGTCTTAGTTGAACTAAATAAAATATAGTTCGCAGTAGTTGTAATAAATAAAATATAGTTCGCCTTAGTTTTACTAAATAAAATATAGTTCGCCTTAGTTGTACTAAATAAAATATAGTTCGCCTTAGTTGTAATAAATAAAATATAGTTCGCCTTAGTTGTAATAAATAAAATATAGTTCGCCTTAGTTGTACTTAATAAAATATAGTTCGCCTTAGTTTTACTAAATAAAATATAGTTCGCCTTAGTTGTACTAAATAAAATATAGTTCGCCTTAGTTGTACTAAATAAAATATAGTTCGCCTTAGTTGTAATAAATAAAATATAGTTCGCCTTAGTTGTAATAAATAAAATATAGTTCGCCTTAGTTGTACTAAATAAAATATAGTTCGCCTTAGTTGTAATAAATAAAATATAGTTCGCCTTAGTTGTAATAAATAAAATATAGTTCGCCTTAGTTTTACTAAATAAAATATAGTTCGCCTTAGTTGTACTTAATAAAATATAGTTCGCCTTAGTTGTACTAAATAAAATATAGTTCGCCTTAGTTGTAATAAATAAAATATAGTTCGCCTTAGTTGTAATAAATAAAATATAGTTCGCCTTAGTTGTACTAAATAAAATATAGTTCGCCTTAGTTGTAATAAATAAAATATAGTTCGCCTTAGTTGTACTAAATAAAATATAGTTCGCCTTAGTTGTAATAAATAAAATATAGTTCGCCTTAGTTGTAATAAATAAAATATAGTTCGCCTTAGTTGTACTTAATAAAATATAGTTCGCCTTAGTTGTACTAAATAAAATATAGTTCGCCGTAGTTGTACTAAATAAAATATAGTTCGCCGTAGTTGTACTTAATAAAATATAGTTCGCCTTAGTTTTACTAAATAAAATATAGTTCGCCGTAGTTGTACTTAATAAAATATAGTTCGTCGTAGTTGTACTAAATAAAATATAGTTCGGCTTAGTTTTACTAAATAAAATATAGTTCGCCTTAGTTGTACTTAATAAAATATAGTTCGCCTTAGTTGTAATAAATAAAATATAGTTCGCCTTAGTTGTAATAAATAAAATATAGTTCGCCTTAGTTTTACTAAATAAAATATAGTTCGCCTTAGTTGTACTTAATAAAATATAGTTCGCCTTAGTTGTACTAAATAAAATATAGTTCGCCTTAGTTGTAATAAATAAAATATAGTTCGTCTTAGTTGAACTAAATAAAATATAGTTCGCAGTAGTTGTAATAAATAAAATATAGTTCGCCTTAGTTTTACTAAATAAAATATAGTTCGCCTTAGTTGTACTAAATAAAATATAGTTCGCCTTAGTTGTAATAAATAAAATATAGTTCGCCTTAGTTGTAATAAATAAAATATAGTTCGCCGTAGTTTTACTAAATAAAATATAGTTCGCCTTAGTTTTACTAAATAAAATATAGTTCGCCTTAGTTGTACTAAATAAAATATAGTTCGCCTTAGTTGTACTAAATAAAATATAGTTCGCCTTAGTTGTAATAAATAAAATATAGTTCGCCTTAGTTGTACTAAATAAAATATAGTTCGCCTTAGTTGTACTAAATAAAATATAGTTCGTCTTAGTTGTACTAAATAAAATATAGTTCGCCGTAGTTGTACTTAATAAAATATAGTTCGCCGTAGTTTTACTAAATAAAATATAGTTCGCCTTAGTTGTACTAAATAAAATATAGTTCGCCTTAGTTGTACTAAATAAAATATAGTTCGCCTTAGTTGTACTAAATAAAATATAGTTCGTCTTAGTTGTACTAAATAAAATATAGTTCGCCGTAGTTGTACTTAATAAAATATAGTTCGCCGTAGTTGTACTAAATAAAATATAGTTCGTCTTAGTTGTACTAAATAAAATATAGTTCGCCGTAGTTGTACTTAATAAAATATAGTTCGCCTTAGTTGTAATAAATAAAATATAGTTCGCCTTAGTTGTAATAAATAAAATATAGTTCGCCTTAGTTGTAATAAATAAAATATAGTTCGCCTTAGTTGTACTAAATAAAATATAGTTCGCCGTAGTTGTACTTAATAAAATATAGTTCGCCTTAGTTGTAATAAATAAAATATAGTTCGCCTTAGTTGTAATAAATAAAATATAGTTCGCCTTAGTTGTACTAAATAAAATATAGTTCGCCTTAGTTGTAATAAATAAAATAAAGTTCGCCTTAGTTGTACTAAATAAAATATAGTTCGCCTTAGTTGTACTTAATAAAATATAGTTCGCCTTAGTTGTAATAAATAAAATATAGTTCGCCTTAGTTGTAATAAATAAAATATAGTTCGCCTTAGTTGTACTAAATAAAATATAGTTCGCCTTAGTTGTAATAAATAAAATAAAGTTCGCCTTAGATATACTAAATAAAATATAGTTCGCCTTAGATATACTAAATAAAATATAGTTCGCCTTAGATATACTAAATAAAATATAGTTCGCCTTAGTTTTACTAAATAAAATATAGTTCGCCTTAGTTGTAATAAATAAAATATAGTTCGCCTTAGTTTTACTAAATAAAATATAGTTCGCCTTAGTTGTACTTAATAAAATATAGTTCGCCTTAGTTGTAATAAATAAAATATAGTTCGCCTTAGTTGTACTAAATAAAATATAGTTCGCCGTAGTTGTACTTAATAAAATATAGTTCGCCTTAGTTGTAATAAATAAAATATAGTTCGCCTTAGTTGTAATAAATAAAATATAGTTCGCCTTAGTTGTACTAAATAAAATATAGTTCGCCTTAGTTGTAATAAATAAAATAAAGTTCGCCTTAGTTGTACTAAATAAAATATAGTTCGCCTTAGTTGTAATAAATAAAATATAGTTCGCCTTAGTTGTACTAAATAAAATATAGTTCGCCGTAGTTGTAATAAATAAAATATAGTTCGCCGTAGTTGTACTAAATAAAATATAGTTCGCCTTAGTTGTACTAAATAAAATATAGTTCGCCTTAGTTGTACTAAATAAAATATAGTTCGCCTTAGTTTTACTAAATAAAATATAGTTCGCCTTAGTTGTACTTAATAAAATATAGTTCGCCTTAGTTGTACTAAATAAAATATAGTTCGCCGTAGTTGTACTTAATAAAATATAGTTCGCCTTAGTTGTACTAAATAAAATATAGTTCGCCGTAGTTGTACTTAATAAAATATAGTTCGCCTTAGTTGTACTAAATAAAATATAGTTCGCCTTAGTTGTACTAAATAAAATATAGTTCGCCTTAGTTGTACTTAATAAAATATAGTTCGCCTTAGTTGTACTAAATAAAATATAGTTCGCCTTAGTTGTACTTAATAAAATATAGTTCGCCTTAGTTGTACTAAATAAAATATAGTTCGCCGTAGTTGTACTTAATAAAATATAGTTCGTCGTAGTTGTACTAAATAAAATATAGTTCGCCTTAGTTGTACTAAATAAAATATAGTTCGCCTTAGTTGTACTTAATAAAATATAGTTCGCCTTAGTTGTACTAAATAAAATATAGTTCGCCGTAGTTGTACTTAATAAAATATAGTTCGCCTTAGTTGTACTAAATAAAATATAGTTCGCCGTAGTTGTACTTAATAAAATATAGTTCGCCTTAGTTGTACTAAATAAAATATAGTTCGCCTTAGTTGTACTAAATAAAATATAGTTCGCCTTAGTTGTACTTAATAAAATATAGTTCGCCTTAGTTGTACTAAATAAAATATAGTTCGCCTTAGTTGTACTTAATAAAATATAGTTCGCCTTAGTTGTACTTAATAAAATATAGTTCGCCTTAGTTGTACTAAATAAAATATAGTTCGCCGTAGTTGTACTTAATAAAATATAGTTCGCCTTAGTTGTACTAAATAAAATATAGTTCGCCGTAGTTGTACTTAATAAAATATAGTTCGCCTTAGTTGTACTAAATAAAATATAGTTCGCCTTAGTTGTACTAAATAAAATATAGTTCGCCTTAGTTGTACTTAATAAAATATAGTTCGCCTTAGTTGTACTAAATAAAATATAGTTCGCCTTAGTTGTACTTAATAAAATATAGTTCGCCTTAGTTGTACTAAATAAAATATAGTTCGCCGTAGTTGTACTTAATAAAATATAGTTCGTCGTAGTTGTACTAAATAAAATATAGTTCGCCTTAGTTGTACTAAATAAAATATAGTTCGCCTTAGTTGTACTTAATAAAATATAGTTCGCCTTAGTTGTACTAAATAAAATATAGTTCGCCTTAGTTGTACTAAATAAAATATAGTTCGCCTTAGTTGTACTTAATAAAATATAGTTCGCCTTAGTTGTACTAAATAAAATATAGTTCGCCTTAGTTGTACTAAATAAAATATAGTTCGCCTTAGTTGTAATAAATAAAATATAGTTCGCCGTAGTTGTACTTAATAAAATATAGTTCGTCGTAGTTGTACTAAATAAAATATAGTTCGCCTTAGTTTTACTAAATAAAATATAGTTCGCCTTAGTTGTACTAAATAAAATATAGTTCGCCGTAGTTGTACTTAATAAAATATAGTTCGCCTTAGTTGTAATAAATAAAATATAGTTCGCCTTAGTTGTAATAAATAAAATATAGTTCGCCTTAGTTGTACTAAATAAAATATAGTTCGCCTTAGTTGTAATAAATAAAATAAAGTTCGCCTTAGTTGTACTAAATAAAATATAGTTCGCCTTAGTTGTAATAAATAAAATATAGTTCGCCTTAGTTGTACTAAATAAAATATAGTTCGCCGTAGTTGTACTTAATAAAATATAGTTCGCCTTAGTTGTACTAAATAAAATATAGTTCGCCGTAGTTGTACTTAATAAAATATAGTTCGTCGTAGTTGTACTAAATAAAATATAGTTCGCCTTAGTTTTTCTAAATAAAATATAGTTCGCCTTAGTTGTAATAAATAAAATATAGTTCGCCTTAGTTGTAATAAATAAAATATAGTTCGCCGTAGTTTTACTAAATAAAATATAGTTCGCCTTAGTTTTACTAAATAAAATATAGTTCGTCTTAGTTTTACTTAATAAAATATAGTTCGCCTTAGTTGTACTTAATAAAATATAGTTCGCCTTAGTTGTACTAAATAAAATATAGTTCGCCTTAGTTGTAATAAATAAAATATAGTTCGCCTTAATTGTAATAAATAAAATATAGTTCGCCGTAGTTTTACTAAATAAAATATAGTTCGCCTTAGTTTTACTAAATAAAATATAGTTCGTCTTAGTTTTACTAAATAAAATATAGTTCGCCTTAGTTGTACTAAATAAAATATAGTTCGCCTTAGTTGTAATAAATAAAATAAAGTTCGCCTTAGTTGTACTAAATAAAATATAGTTCGCCTTAGTTGTAATAAATAAAATATAGTTCGCCTTAGTTGTACTTAATAAAATATAGTTCGCCGTAGTTGTACTTAATAAAATATAGTTCGCCTTAGTTGTAATAAATAAAATATAGTTCGCCTTAGTTTTACTAAATAAAATATAGTTCGCCTTAGTTGTACTAAATAAAATATAGTTCGCCTTAGTTGTAATAAATAAAATATAGTTCGCCTTAGTTGTACTAAATAAAATATAGTTCGCCGTAGTTGTACTTAATAAAATATAGTTCGCCTTAGTTGTACTAAATAAAATATAGTTCGCCGTAGTTGTACTTAATAAAATATAGTTCGCCTTAGTTGTAATAAATAAAATATAGTTCGCCTTAGTTGTACTAAATAAAATATAGTTCGCCTTAGTTGTAATAAATAAAATATAGTTCGCCTTAGTTGTACTAAATAAAATATAGTTCGCCTTAGTTTTACTAAATAAAATATAGTTCGTCTTAGTTTTACTAAATAAAATATAGTTCGCCTTAGTTGTACTAAATAAAATATAGTTCGCCTTAGTTGTAATAAATAAAATATAGTTCGCCTTAGTTGTACTAAATAAAATATAGTTCGCCTTAGTTTTACTAAATAAAATATAGTTCGCCGTAGTTGTACTTAATAAAATATAGTTCGCCTTAGTTGTACTAAATAAAATATAGTTCGCCGTAGTTGTACTTAATAAAATATAGTTCGCCTTAGTTGTAATAAATAAAATATAGTTCGCCTTAGTTGTACTAAATAATGTTAGCTTATTCAATCCCGCCAACACCCCATAAAGTTATTAGCCGATAAGCAATGTTGGGAGCCGCGAGATTGGGTAATTAACCAACTCGCGCCATC
Organism: Nemertoderma westbladi; assembly: GCA_032718475.1. NCBI lineage: Eukaryota > Metazoa > Xenacoelomorpha > Nemertodermatida > Nemertodermatidae > Nemertoderma > Nemertoderma westbladi. Next base: position 184,297 of record JAUCBJ010007725.1, read on the forward strand.
CCAATAAGAGTGGGAAGGAAGCACACAATAGAGGGTCAGGGGCCAAACCCCTAACCCAGAGAACAGGTGGAGTGAACGGGAATACTCCACGGGGCGCCAACAAGGGTAACAACCAATCAGAGGGGGGCAAGGCATCGATTAGGTAGCAATTAGGCCAACCGTGCAGTATAGCCACTTGGCAGTAATATTACCTATTCAGTCATCTCAGTGTAGCAGTGCTAGCGTAGGATAATAGTTAATTAGTTTAGTTAGGGGATCACGGGACTTTAGTTACCGTATCCCGCCTTGTACACATTCACAACATATCTATATCTTATAACCTCCTATTATACACCGAACTTCAGAACTCAGTCACTTTATTTCATCCTTATACACGGCGGGGACGCGTGGACTAAATTACCACAACCGGATAAATCGGGATCCCTCTTGGATCCCGTCACAGTAACTAAAACCGAGCTGTCGATCTAGTTAAACTCTAAGAACTACCGGTACAACCTAGCTAGCCGAATCATCAGCCACAGACGAGATGAGTGAATCGGGCGAGACACCACCGCGGACCCCGGACGAAGATCAAACGATCCGCGAGGCCGCGACCAGGCGGTATAGGCCCACGACGCCGGAGCCATCGGTAACGGGGGATCCGGAAGTCCAAGATGAGGGGGACCGTCTGGAATCAGAACCCGAGTCGAGAGGAGAGGGACTCGAGCCGGAGGATAAAGAGAGCGAGATGGAGGGAGATGGAGACGAGTCGACACGAGAGGGAGAACGGCGCGCCGATGTCGCCGGCCAGCTACCGGCCGAGGGCGACGGGCGGCCCACCGAAACGGCGACGGTGGGGCCGACGGTGCGACGCCGGACACGAAGAGACGGAGGAGAGATCAGTACCGATGTCGCCGGCCAGCTACAGGCCGAGGGCGACGGACGGCCCACCGGAACGGCGACGGTGGAGCCGCCGGTACGACGTCGAACCCGGAGGGAAGGAGGAGAGGTCGGCGACGAGGACGTCGGGGTTTCTGAGCGACTTCGACGGGCCTACAACGCGACCCGGAAGTTGATAAACGACGCCAAGAAGGAAGGGGCGAAGGTAGACGAGGTGAGACTGAGAAAGCGACTAGGTGAGTCGGATAAACACTTAAATTACCTAATACGTTTTGAGCAGAGAAAACTGGCCGGGGAGAGAGCAAAAAGGATAGCCGGCGAACTGTTTGAACTATGGGAGTGTGGGAGTATGGGACCTAGCGTAGCGCCAGTGTACATAGGGCCATACTTGGTCGATGCCCGGGGAGTGAAACCAGTGGGTTGGAAGGGACCTGAGGAGGGCGAATCCGAGGCTAACACCGAGGATTCGGCCTCGTCGGTCGGAGAAAGCTCCGAAAAGGGGGGGAAAGCTAGTAGGTCGGGAAGGCGGGGGAAGTCCGTCGTAACCGATAAGTCTGCTACATCCTCCGCGAAAGAAAGAGCGGTGAGAAAAATAGGAGCCACATACCGTCTCAGCATGGCAGAGCAAGGTCAGAGAGAAATGAAGGAACGGCTAGAGGAGGGAAGAGTGCGGTTAGAGAGGGAAGCGGTATTGCTTAGAGAAACCGGAGAAAGGGCCGAAAGGGCTTTGAAAAGCCTAAGGGAGTATGATGAGATAGAGGAAAGGGAGTGTAGGGAGCGGGAAGCGAGAGAGGAAAAGGAACGCGAGGAGCGTGAGGCGAGAATGGAAAAGGAACGCAAGGAGCGTGAGGCGGAACGCGAGGAGCGTGAGGCGAGAATGGAAAAGGAACGCAAGGAGCGTGAGGCGGAACGCAAGGAACGTGAGGCGGGATTGGAAAAGGAACGCAAGGAGCGTGAGGCGAGAAAGGAAAAGGAACGCAAAGAGCGTGGGGCGAGACGAAGGGAGAGCATTAAGAGTACCGCAGACTCGGCCATCAAGGACACCCAGGAGCGTGAGGGGATAGTGGCAAAGGGTGAAAAGGAGCGCAAGGAATTAAAGGAACGGCAGAGTGAGTATGCGAAAAATATAATTAAAGAGACGCACGAGTTGGAATACGTGCGAGTGGGACCGCCGTCTGAAACTAGGGCCGGCTCGAGTATTTTTGAGGAGCCGAGGGCCGTAGATGTATTTGTTAATACTCCACTGACAGGGACCGCACGACAGACTCAAGACTGGTGCGACCGTACGAGCGGGGGGGGTAATAATAATAATGGTACAGTAGACGTTGTTGATATTAATAGTACCGTATGGGATAACGCTAATCAAACCTTTATTACAGGAAATACTTTGCCT